>PVLD010002502.1:96135-164426 GCA_004027595.1 Dinomys branickii
CAACGTAGCCGGATACAAAGTCAACACCCAAAAATCAATAGCATTCCTGTACACGAACAACAAACAGACTGAGAGAGAAATTGAGGAAACCATACCTTTTACAATAGCAACCAAGAAATTGAAATACTTAGGAATCAATCTAACAAAGAATGTGAAAGATTTATTCAGTGAAAACTACAGTACTCTGAAAAAGGAGATTTAAGAGGATTTCAATAAATGGAAAAACATACCATGCTCATGGTTAGGAAGAACTAACATTGTAAAAATGTTTAATTGTTTGATCAGTCTTAAATGCCTATATTTGTTTATCTAAGAAACCTATTTGAAGATAACAATATGTAAAACAACCATTGTTAATTTCCTATCACCTTATCTGAAAGTTTGTACTGCTTCTATTATTTTTATGTTACTTAGTTTATGTCTTTGTGTTTGTTAATTTGTTTTTGTTCTTTTCTCTTTAACATAAAAAAAGAAATCAAATAATAATACATGTTGGCAAGGCAGTGAGGAAAAAGGAACCCTTTCACGTTGTGGGAACATAAACTAGTACAATCCATTATGGAAATCAGTTGGAGATTCCTCAAGAAACTAAGAATAGAAATTTCACTGGACCCAGCTACACCCCTTCTAGGTATCTTCTCAAAAAAGCTAAAGATATCATGTTATAGTAATACGCACATATCCATGTTTATAGCAGGACAATTCATAATAGCTAAATCTTGGAAATGACCTATATGCCCATCAAAAGATGAATGGATAAAGAAAATATGGTATATATACACAGTGGAGTACTACTCATTCATACAGAAAGATAAACTTGAGTCATTTGCAGGAAAATGGATACACCTTGAGACCATAATGCTAAATGAAATAAATCAAATATACATTGCACAGCTTCTCTTATGTAATAAAGTATAAATACTATAAAGAGTAAAATGAAATACAATAGGAAATGGTATTCGAGGGGAAGAGGATCTAGAGATGGAAGGAGAGGAGAGCATAGGCCAGTAAAATGAACATGCCATGTATACACAGACCTGTTCCCTACAGTGAATGTACTCAATCAACATGTATGGCAAACATGTGCTAATAAAAAATAAATACATGTTAAATGAAAGAACTTAAAAGCAACGTTCCTTTTAAAAAACCTATCGTTATTGCAGAATTTTAAGCTCTTCATTTTGAATTACAAATGTTGTGTCAATTTAACAAATGTAAACAATATCCTGCACATTATTTTAATTACTTAGAATTAACAAATTTCTGCTAAATTTTTTAAGTACAGCAAGTAGACAAAAACAAACACAAAGTTTGCAGACCATAATATACTTCCTCAAAATACTACCACATGTGTATCATCAGTTAAGAGTTCAGGTTTTTGGTTTTTTTAATATATTTTTTGTTTTGAGGTTGAATTTATATACAATAAAATACAGAAAAATTAAGTATACAACTTGATGGATTCAGACAAGTGCCATACATCTGTACACCCAAACCTCTACCATGATACAGAACACAAGTATCACCCCCAAAAGATCCCTCATCTCTTTCCAGCAAATCTCTCACCTCTTCCTAGCCCCCTCATAGGCAATCATTGTTCTGATTTATTTTCTACTCTATCATTTTTATCTTTTCCAGAACTTTATATAAATGGACTCATACAACATGTACTCTTTCCTATAAGGCTTCTTTCACTCAATATATTGTTTTTTTTTCGGATCCATCCATATCTTTTTCTTAAAAACAAAAGTTAATTTACTTACCATAAAAATGACTATTAGGATGAGACAGATGCCCACTATAATGAGGAAGGGAATTAGATAGTATTCTAGAGGAAGACTAAATTCTGGAACCAGGATAATGTGGCCCCTAGGAGAGAATAAAAAATAATAATTGAGAACCAGTATGAGTTGTCAAATTATAGTATTAAAAACAAAATAATTTTTCTAAAGATATGCAAGCATGAAGATAAAATCCACTATACACACCTAAGTTTCCAATATGTGTCTTCCAGTAATTTAAGGAGTGTTCTTCATATCAGATCTATTTATTTCAAGGTAACTTACCAATATAGTTAAAAGATGTTCTTCAACTTGGTCAAGAAAACCAAATGGTACTGTGTCTATCATAGAACTTATTTACTGAATCACATAACCTAGGAAAAATTATATTCTATTTGGAACATTAGCAAAAAAAATAATGGTAGCGTGTCAAGATCCCCGCCTCAACCAAGTTACCGTTTATCTCTTCCTTCTACGGAAAAACTCTAGCACCATCACGGACCCTTTTTCCCTACGTGCTTCACATGTACCTTCTGCACCAATAAACAATAGTCTCTGTACCCTACATTCACTTATGGAATTAAAAACTGGTGAAGGAATTCGGAAGAGTTGTTTCTTCTCATTTTCCATGTTCTCCACTGCTTCCATGAAATAAACTACAGAAATCTGTATGTTGTAGAGGTGAAAGGAATGCCTTTTCATTTGTTACTAATCATCCACTAGGAATTGTGACATTGCTATTACAAAAACTGATGCAGACCTATAAAATAAAAATTGCTATCAAAATAAGTGAACTATTTGTGTGACAAGGACATCAAATACATGGCATCAAATTTTACTTTCAAAATCTTTTTAAGGGAGGGCCTACAAAATGTTCAGTAGTATGACTGAACTTCCTATTATGTCTACTGTTCTACAAAACTAATAAGATACCAGCAGTGTTACTCTGATTTCCACTGGTGGTCATTTTTTTAGGGTGGTAAAGCTAGATACTCCATAATACAAAAGTTCAAGGTAAAACAGCAACTTTGAGGGTAAAGCAAAATAAAAACAGGTTGACTCCTCCCATAAAGAGGTGCTTAAAATTCTATAGTTCTTGAGAAAAATAACATAAAAGCAAATTATTTCTATTCCCAAGCTGTTAATCTCACATCCAGGAGCTCTATTAATCTTTATTAAAAAAAAAAAAAAACCACAATACCAGCAACTTGTCTCCAGGAATTTAAAAACCTTCCCCAAACTGTGAAGACTGCTCGAATACAAGTGGTCCTTTTACATCAGTGGCTTTATAGCAGAATGGTGGATAATAAAGAATTTCACATGTAATTTGTACAGCTTTGTTTAAAATACTGAATGACTACTGCATAAAATGGAAAGCAGCGGCAGGCCTGGGCTCACCTATTGGGTATCATCTCTCCCAGCGAGAGGCCTGCTCTGTGAATATGTCCCAGTTCTCAGCACAAACTCTCTGAAACTGCCCTGTGCCAACAGTGCCTCTTCTAAAGTATAAAGGCCATTCTATGAGATGCTAATTCTCTGTAAATTCCCTTCTTCATTATGCTATAAATGAACATTGCTGAGATAGAGTAGCCAGATTATTGTGTAACTTAAATTTAATCAATTGTAAATTCTCCGTATCTCATTAGTAGAGAAATTTATACTTCTTATATTCCAGTTTTTTCTCCTCTTTTTGTTTAGGTTTTATGTTTATGTTTAAGATACATTCAGTCTATACAAGTTAAACTAGCACTACCCTATGAGACAAGATCAGGGTTACTCAGAAACAAACAGAACTCCTAAGTGAGAAGAAACAAGCTAAAAGAACAAACCAGGAAATCTCCATGAATTAGAAATTAGCACTGTTTAATAGAAACCTCCTGTGTGTTTATAATTATAAAAGTGGAATCAATTCCAGAATTTCCCAGAAGCACTATTAGAATTCACTGGCTTGGATTATGATCAAATATTCTACATTAATGCTTGCCTGCTGTAGTTTACTATCAAGATATATTACTGGGACACTAAATGGTTTACAACTGATGAAAGATATTAAGCATCTTGAATTAAAAGATCACTGTACATTTAAGATACTGGTTTTTTTCTTTAAAAATTGCTATTGGTAGACATAGTGAGAGTGCTGATATAGGGTGGGGAACTACAGAAGAAAATCAATCCGTTTGGCTTCACTTCTTTTTCCTCTGTCTGGCCAGGTCTCGCACAGCTGAGCATGTCTACTGCCGATTAATCTGTACTTCAAACACACATACTTAACTCTAGTATCTTAGTATAGTGCCTCCATGTCCACCTCTTAATACAGTGTACTCCATGAACTCTACAGTTAAGATCTGATCACTGAAGTAGTCTTAAGTAACCCAGGAAATAATGTCTTATTGTCCCTTGTGTGAGTTCTCAGTCTAATTTCAAACCAATCTAGGCCTAAGCTTTATGAGAATAACGCATCTAATTTCTCAATTCCTCTGTTCACACATGAAGGGCCTCACTGTCTGCTCTGACAACCAAACCCTACCACCCAAAATCCTGCACTTCAGTGAAGTTACCCTCACACCGCAGCCCTCTGCCCATCTCGGTCACCTTCCGGCCGGTGAGACACACTCCTGACACTTGCAGTTTTAAGGAGAGGTTTCTTTTGGAGCATGTTTCAGCCTAATTTTGGCCACTTCCAAGGCAGATGGCATGTCAGAGGTGCATCGGGGAGGACTGAGCTATCAAGGCCAGGAGGACAGGAGGCAGGGTGAAGGGAGGGGCTGGTGATACTGTCCCTCCCAGGTCACACCCACAGTGACCCACAGCGATCCACCTCTTGTGACCAGGTCCCACCTCCTAACAGCACATCTAGCTGTAAACTCATTAGGGGACTAAACTATCCATGAGGATGGTGTCCCCAGGACCCAACCACCTCCAAACACATGAGGCTTCTGGCACCATTTCAGATCTAAACCATAACGGTCCTACAGAACAAAGTCTGAAGCAAGCATCAGTGGTCAGCCCACCCGCTGGGGATCCCAGCACTGTCTGAGCTGACTGCTTTCTTCCACCTGCTCCTCTCAGACAAAACTCACTGCTACATCACCAAACACCTTGTACGCCCCACTAGACAGATGCAGTGCTCAGCCCTTGTTCCCACCTGCGATACACATTTTCCTGCCAGTACACTGCTGTGTCTTGTTGAAGAGTCCAAGGTAAAGGTAACACAAAAGCAGTTTAATTTCACCACCATTTATTGAATATCTATTATGATAAACCACTGCGCCGTGTTAGGAATGAAATATGAAAAAAAAAGAGTCTCCTACCAGGAGAAAGAACATAAAGACCTCTGAATTGTAGGAAACCTCAAAGTTCTTTGATCTATCTCATTTTCTTTTTGCTTAGTATATATTTGCAATACATAATAACTATATTCATCTTAGGGAATTGGTATATATATATATATCATCTAAATTTTTACTTGCCCCCCCCTTCACAGCCTTTCATTTCTCTCATCCATGATCCCCTTCCAATCTCCATTAATACCTACCTCCCTACCCACGCAGATAAAATGGCCTCCTAACGGCCATAGCCCAGCAGTTCACTACTCAGTGTACTCAGAAACATCCTCCCCTCGGCCATCACTGTGAAAAGTTGTGTGTCATCCAGTTACTTACCTTTCTTACATAAAAGCTCCAAAATACAGAGCTCAAGTTTTTAAAAGACCAAAGTAGACAAAAGACACCACATAAATTACAAAAATGTTGCCTCTGAATAGAGAAATACTAATATAACCAATGAGTTCTCTTTTTATTAGACTAAACAGACCAATCATTACCTCTTCTTCAGAAGGGCAATGTGACAGTTTTTCACTGAAATTTAGAACTATTTATCCATAATCTATAGGTTCCACTTTCAGATGCTTTTACTAAAGAAATATCTGTACAACAAAACACAACATATATTCAAAATGTTTACCATAGCACTCTGCAATACAAAAACACTTGAAGAAGGGTAAGAACTAATTATTATGAAGATTTACTATGCCCTGGGTATTATGTCTCAGAATTTTATTAATGTTTTTATTAATTCTCACAGCAATAATATATGGGGTAGATGATGGTGATGATGATGATGAAGATTATTACAACTATGCTTAAAGGAGGTGTCTTGGTTACTTTTCTCTCGTTGCTGAGACAAAATACCCAACGCCCAAATTGAAGGAAGGAAAGGTTTATTTAGCTTACAGTTTGTGGAGGTTTCAGTCCTTACTTGGCTGCTTCTGAGACAGAGTGGCACATGGCAGAGGGCAAAATGTTCAAGGCAGCAGAGCACAGCAAATACCGCAAGCAAAAGGGAAGAGTGGCTGCAAGCAACCTCCTTTTCTTCCCTATGTTGTAAACAACCTACCCCACCCAGGGGTCGTGAACCCCTCATACAATCTCCATGCCCTCCTCTTCCACAGGCTCAGGATGTTTACAAAGGAAGCCCAGCTTTCTCTTGAGTCACTCAGCTAAACCTCTAGATTCCCCAAGTTGACACAATGTATCAACCATAACAGGCGGCTATGGCCCAGAGATGATAAATTTCTGTTGAAATTCATATCCCTAAAAAATTATGGAAGCCAGGATTATAGGCTATGCTTATGACTAGAGGTTTTCCAGCTTAAGTAATTAAGGGATACCTAATTAATGGAGTGCTGTACTATTATTTTAATGGTAGTTAAAAGACAAGACATGGGGCTGGGGATACAGCTCAGTGGAATAAGCGCCTGCCTGGCAAGTGCAAGGTCCTGAATTCAATCCCCAGTACTGCAAAGAAAGAAAGAAAGAAAGATAGGAAAGCAGCTGAAAAAGAATGAAATTTAAAGAAGAAATAATATTTATTAATCTGAGGAGTAAGACAAATATACCTACTGCTATGTACCTACTATCTTTATCACTATGTAGTGTGGAATTGAAGGTACTACCAATGCAATTAGGTAAGAAAAAGCAATTAGAAGCACAAAATTTGGAAGGAAAGACTGTCTGTAATGGGAAAATTATCACCAATGGTAAGAGAATTTAGTCAAATTGCAGGTCGGAATAGCAACATACAAAAATGAGTTTTCATATATATAAGTTAAAACCAGTTAATAAATGAAAAAAGGAAGTTATTCTACTTACAACAGCAATCAATAAAATATTGAGTCATAAATTTAACTAGAAATATTTTTCCCACATAGATTTTTGCACTAAAATAATTTTTAAAAACTTCCAATCACAAACACATAAAATGGAAGGATCTGGAACACTTTCTTAAATAAGGGGACCAGTCATCTTAAAAATGATAATTCTCCCTAAATTAATTTAAAAATACAGTGCAACCTCTTTAAAAATATCACCAGGTTTTGCTGGGGCTAGCAAAGTTGACACTAACTCCTTTAGAAGGACAAGATGGTGCCAGGCACTATGGAAAAAGATGTGGCAGCTTCTCAAAAAGTTAAACATAGTTACTATATATATAACCCAGCCATTCTACTATAGGTATATGCTCAAGAAAAATAAGAATACACACATATAAAAACTTGTACATAAATGTTTATACTAGCCAAAATGCTGCAGAAAACAGCTATATGTCCATCAATTGATGAATGGGGGGGCTGGGGATATAGCTCAGTGGAATAAGCGCTTGCCTAGCAAGCGCAGGGTCCTGAGTTCGATCTCCAGTACCGCAAAAAAAAAAAAAAAATTGATGAATGGGTAAGCAAATCCTCTGTACCCATATAATGAAATCTTATTCAGCAATAAAAATAAAATACCAATACATGCTGCAAGATGATGACCTTGAAAACATTACTAAAAAACCAGCACCATAAGTAAAATGAAAATGTCAACATAAAAAATTTATAGTATATTGTAAATGTTTAACACAAGATATAAAATGACCAATAACCTAACAACAAAAGTAGTCAAAAGACAGAGTTCACAGAAAACAAAATAGCTGTTAAACATTTAAAAAATGCCCATATTTGCTTGTAATATGAGAAATAGACATTAAAACTGTAACAGGACAGTATTTTTCTCACCTATTTTATTAGCCGAAAATGCCAAAATCTGACAACATACTTTGTTGATGAGGCAGTGAGAACACAGGCATGCTCATACATTAAGACACAACTCTTCTGAAGAGAAATTTGACAATATCCAGCAATGATGGATATACCTTTAACTTTTAAACCAGGAATACCGCTTCTAGGAATCTATCCCCAAAGTATACTGGCCAAACATGAAAAGACTCATCTGTAAGGTTATTCACTGTAGCACTTCTTAAAACAGAAAAAGAAGTATAAACTATTCAAATATCCATCCACAGGGCACTGTCTGATTAATAGGTATAGCCACAAAATGGAGCTCTATGCAGATATAAAAAGAATAAAGAGTATCTGTCAACTCACATGGCATGACCTGCTGGGTACACTGTGCCGTCAAAGCAGGACGGGGAATAGTATTCAGATATATGGGTAGAAGATAAAAGAGGTACGTATTTGCTGAAGATTTTAAGGGATCAAAGAAACATTTTTACTGTTAGAAGGCCAGAATGGGAACAAGTTAAACAAGATGGATGATACTTAGAATCTACACTTCTTTGAATATAATTTGTTCTGCTGATTTTGAATTCAGTTACCACAAAACTAAATATAGTAGTACACACCTATAATCCCAGCACTGTAGAAGGCTGAGGCAGGCAGATTACAAATTTGGGCCCCACCTGGGCAATTTAATGAGACCCTGTCTCAACATAAAAAAATAAAAAGGGGTTAGGGATGTAGCTCAGTGACATAAGCGCTTGCCTGGCAGGCCTGAGGTCATGAGTTCGACTCCCAGTAACCAAATACATAAATAAATAAATAAAAAGGGCCGTGGATTGATTCACTGCGAAGGTCCCAGAGTCAGTAATCAATAGCAAGTCCCCGCCCCCTCCCCCAAAACTCACAAGTGCAGGAGGGGTCTTGCTTTCTGTATTCTAAAAACATAAATCAAATACACTTGTGTGTACAACTGAAAGCCTCAACGCACAGAAATACTTTCCATGTGTCTTTTTCTTTTTTGTTTTTGGATTTTTTTTTCCTCCTCAGCATGGAGGATTAAACCCAGGGCCTTCACACTGAACAAATATGTGTGTGTGTGTGTGTGTGTGTGTGTGTGTGTGTGTGTGTGTGTTGAATTCTTGAATTGACATAAAATGTATTCATAAATGCACTGCAGTTACATGAATCTGCTTGATTATACTGCCTCAAATCCCATTTTCAATGTTACCAAGTTTTAAAATTCTAAACATCTTTCAACTCTTCAATACACGTATTTTTGTGAACTCATACTAATATGGAAAGAGTTATATTAAGCAAACAAAGCAATTTATAAAATAGCACATATGATTCTATTTGATGCATATATTATATTTAATACAAGTAATCAAACACGGGAAAACTAAACACTGGAACTTTCATTCCAAATGTTTTCTATTTCTGAAGTTTTTAAATATTTTACCTGTTTATGTATATTACTTTTTAATGTAAAAAGGTATGATTTTACAGTTAAAATCAAAAAAGATTCTTCATAAAAGATTTTTTCTAATAAAGGAACAATACTGAGATAAAATTAACTTTTAGCTTTCCCATCTACTAACTGTGCAAATACAGTTGACAAAATACCACCTTGTACAACCAGTTTTTAATGTAGCATCTAAAATTATATTCCCTAACTTAATAAAGATAGTCTGAGCACGTAATATGTGAAACGTATTAAATGTGATTTTCCCCTCTTCATGCATTTTTAAATTCAAATATTCACGGATCCTACCCCAACTACATAATTAGAATCGGATTTCACAATACCAGTGTCTTCTTTGCTAAGTGTAGACAGTAAGTGATCACAGTGACAATCCCCAGAGGGCTGTAACAAACGGAAAATAAATACAAAAGTCTTTCTCTTCTAAGCCCCAGGCACTTGCTAAATGCTTAACGAATATTAGTTGCTTCTATTTTTATTTTGTTATTACTCCTATGTTCTGGAATCTGTTTCAGGGAAGAGGCCTGAAATGCTCACTGCACTGCTGTGGATGAAGAAGTGGTGCCTTAAACTAATTTTAGTCTCTGTTTTCTGTTTGTAATGAGCTGGGGTGGGGAGTATCATAAAGTTTTTAATCCAAATAAAATTAAAAACTGTTTTGAGCAGTACTAGAGACAGAAGCAGGGCCTCACATATGCCCTCTACCAAAAACTGACGTTTTGTTTTTGTAAAAGTCACTCGGACTGTGTTTTGGATTCTGTGTTTATAAAATAAAAAACTTCTTTTAAATAAAATATAAACAAATGCCATTTCATTGTTCTTAAACAATAAAATGGGAAGTTTTATCTTTTTAACAACATTAGTGCCAACATTAGCGACTCTCTCCAGCATAAAAATATATTTTAATCATACACAAAAAAATAACATAATAACTCAAAATTATGACTTAAAAAGAGATAATGAGCACAAGAGCTCATTCTAAAATACAATATTAATTACAACTAACATTATAAAATTCTACCTAAATATAATGAATTTTAAGTTACATGATGATTCTGGTAGTTATTACTTACCCTTTTTCATATGTGAATTCATCTTTCAGGGAATTGGCTGATGATTCACCAATAAAGACAGATGGAATGTCAATTTTCTTTAACACATCAACTATATAAAAGAATAATAAAATTATTTGTAAAAGCCCATTCTTAGGGTACAATCAACTTAACTTTCTTCATAATAGTAGCAAATGCAATGGAAATAATTACAATTTTCTACTAGTTTATTTTTCAGATTACAGATTTATACTAATCATCAAAATAGCTTAGAAATATAACATTCATGATTTTTCTTTTATTAACATTTATGACTTAAAAAGCTAACATTACCTCACTTAATTTCAATAGTCCTAAAAGACTGAGGCATAATTATCTTTAATGTTTGCATTTGCTTTATTCCTCTATAGATATAACTGTTAGAAAAGAAAGATGAGGAAGTCATTTCAGGTTTTCTTCTCACACATAATTCCTAAGTAAAAAAGAGAAAAAGCTTCTTTTACATACCCATTTCCAGGAGAAATACAAGCCAGGACTACAAGACCACTTTATATCGGTCTAAAAAAATAACACCAATGTGCAGCTTTCCAGAGAAAGGCTGACAGGAATTGTTAAAAGGCAAAGGGTAGTACAGCTGTGTAAAGGTGTACTTCTCCCCAGAGGGGAGTTGACAGTGAAGGTTTGTATTTGGACTGGAATCTCAAGAAACTTTGCTCTTACGCCTACATTCAAAGCCAAAATCAAAGGCCACCAAAACAGAAATTTGTAAAAATTACCCCATTACTCATTACTGAGGAACAGAATAAATTTTCTTTTTTCTTTTCCTTCAAATGTATGACTTCATAGTTCATTACTTAACCAACTGCTAGTCCACAACTATCTAATTGTATATTTTTTTCCCTCTAACGTGAAATCTTTTTTAAAAAAATTTACTACCACACATTACACATCCACAAATTAACGAGCTGCATTTTGGCATATTTATACATGCATGTAACACACTTTAATCATTTCCAACACTCCACCTCCTCTCCATCCTCCCCCTCATTCCCTTCCTCTTCTCTAACAGTCTCCCTTCTACTGTCATTGCTGTTTTTTTTTTAATTCTGCATAAGAGAATACATTAAAAAGCTTCTGTTTTTTAAGAGATAGGCTACAAAATGGGAGAGACTCTGCCAGATTTTCTTCTGACAGAGTGCTAGGACCCAGAATACTGTACACAAAGAACTCAAAACAAACCCAAAACACCTCATCATATAATCCAATTAACACATGGGCAAATGAACTCAACAGATATCTCTAAAGAGAATAAATATAAATAACCAATAAGTATATGAAAAATATTCAACTTCTTTATTTGTAAGAGAAATGGAAATCACAATGACATCAAAAGTCCATCTGACCCCAAAAGAATGGCTATTAAAAAAAATAAAAACAATAACTGCTGGCAAGGACTTGGGGAAAAAGGAACACTTAATACTGTTGCTATGAAAATCAATACAGCGGTCCTGCAAATAACTAAAAATAGATCATTTGATCCAGCTATACAGTTCTCAGTATATTTCTTAAAGAATTAAAGTTAGCATACTACAAAAATACCCACATACCCATGTTTATTGCAGTGTAATTCACAGTAGCTAAGCTATAGGATCAGCCTAGGTGCCTGTCAACAGATTACTTGATAAAAAATGTGGTATAAATGTAACATGGAATATTATTCAACAACAAAGAATGAAATCATACCATTTGCAGGAAAATGAAAGGAACTAGAGATGACTGTGTTAAATAAAATAAGCCAGACTCAGAAGCACAATCTTAATGTTATCAATAGAAAAAGCAATCTTCTTATTAGCTGCGAGTTAATTATGAGATCTGGCTTTGGAGAAAATCCAACTGTTCTCTTTTGTTACAGTTTTCAAAATAACTTCATTTTTCACTGTTTAAAAATACATACTTGTGCTGGGCATAGTGGCACATGCCTGTAATCCCAGCCCTCGGGAGGCTGAGGCGGGAGGATCATTGCAAGTTCAAGACCAGCCTGGGCTACAAAGTGAGCTCAAGGCCAGCCTGAACTGCACACCAAGTGCAACTGTCTCAAAAACAAACAAAAAAACATAACACACTTGTCATGTATTTTAAAAATAGGGAGGGTACAAGAAAAGAAAAATAAAACTATAATACTTCCTACCTGAATATACTTATCTTATATGAAATAATCAACAGTTCTGTAAGTTTTGACAAATACATACATCACATAAATACAACTAAGGTATAGAACAGTATATCATTCCCCAAAACTTCTTTATTTCCTTTTATAGTCAACTCCTCCTCTTAATCTCATCAACCACTGATCTTTTTCCCTAAGCCACAGATGTTTTGTTTTATTTATTCCTTTAAAAAAAACAAATTTTAAATCCTACTATCCTTGGTGTAGTACAGTAAGTTTTTTTCACTTTCACATTTCTTCCACCAATCTAAACATTCATCCTCACAAACATAAGCCCTGCCCCCCCCACAAAAGCCCAAGAAAGAAAGAAAAATAGCTAGTGAAAGAATAATCACTTTATCAATGAGATCAATAAACATTTTATTTTATATCAATGATATAATAATAGAAAAACAAGAAAAAACCTTCCCACTCAAGGATATACCTCAGCTATCCTGTCATGTCGATAAATATCTATAGTAGCACCAGAGGAATTGTTATAGAACCACTTATATTTTAGGGACATATTTTTTATTTTGTTGAAAGATTTTTCCTTATAATGTATCAGTTTTACTTTGACAAGAAAAACTTGAAATTACATACTCTTTGTAAGATGCTTCACTCTTTCATGAAGATACTCTGATAAACTCAAGGAGGAACTACTGGCTTGTAATTTTTTAAAATAACATAACCTCTTTCAAATTACTATATCTAAAGAGATGTAGAAAATGTCTCATGTTAGCAGAAAGCCTAAGATGAAAGGGGGAAAACATTATATGCAAATATGAAACTGCGACATTATTTATCTACTAAAAACAAAGATGTTCCTTGTCCACTCATCTATTGATGGACACACAGGCTACCTCTAAGACTTGGCTATTATAAATTGTGTTGCTACAGACATAGAGATGCATGTATCTCTATACTATGATGTCTAACTTCACAAAAGAGAGTACTACTCTGCCATAAGGAAAGATAAACTTGAGTCATTTGTAGAGAAATGGATGCACCTTGACACCATAAAGTTAAGTGAAATAAATCACACAAGCTTAAATATCACATGATTTCTCTTATATGAAAAGCCCAACATATAAGTAAAAAGCAAATAAAAGATAGATAATAGGAGTATGGAGGCAGATCTTTCTCAAAGGGGGAGGGGCTCAAGCAGTGGAAGGAAAGCAGGGAAAGGGGCTGAAAAAGAGAAGGAATATGAGTTACGTACGTGAACCACCTGCACACGAAAATGCAAACACTGTGCCCTGTACACATGTACACAGAAAAGGCACTCAAGAGATGAATGGAAGGGAGAAGGAGGGAAGGGAAAGCGGGTCAAAAAGGAATTGATACACATGTACCAATTCCCCACAAAGACTGTCAATATTATGTATTATAAACACATACTAATAAAAAATGAAAAAGATGGTCTAATTCACAAAAAAACTTTAAAAAACACTAAATTTTAATTCTGATAAAACAACTCTGTGAAATACATCCTTCCAAACAGTACTATCGTATCACAGATACATGATAATTTCAACGGCCAGCTCAAATCTCTCCACATATGAACATCAAGCTGCCTATTCAACATCTCCATTTGATTAACAGGTGCTTTAAACTTACTGTTTCTCAAACAAAACTCTAGATAGTCTTTTTTCTTTTTCCCTAAACCAACTCTACTCTTTCTCATCCCTGTAAATAGCATGACCTGGTTTCCCAGGATAAGCAAGCTGGGGTCATTCCTGACCTCTCCCTTTCCTTTATGGTACCTCATGTATCTCTGTGCACCACAGAGTGTGTCCAGACCCCCACCGTCCATCACTTTCACTGCTGAGACACTACGCAGCCAGTCACTCTCACTGGACTACTGCAGCAATTCTTAATGGCCTATGCTTAGCACTCTTACCCATGTTTCTCATCCAGTCTACTCTAAAGAACTGCCAAAATGAGCCCTTACACCATTATTTCCAACGTATTTAGGGTAAATTCCACCGCTGTTATCGCGGCCTACAAGGCACAGCAGGATCTGGCCCCAGCTCCATCCCCAGTGTCATCCATCCCTCTCCAGCGCAGGTAGCGGCCGCCACACCTTGGTTACTGCCAAGTCTGCTTTATCTTAAACCCTCTGCGCATTTTGTTGCCTCTCCTTAAAAACTCCAGAAATTAGGCAAGTATTATCCAGATACCAAAACCAGGGAAAGACCCAACCAAAAAAGAGAACTATAGGCCAATCTCCCTAATGAACACAGATGCAGAAATTCTCAATAAAATACTAGCAAACAGAATGCAACAAATCATCAAGAAGATTATACATCCCCCAAGTGGGACTCATCCTAGGAATGCAGGTATGGTTCAATATATGCAAATCAATTACCATTATCAACAGCCAAAGACAAAAGCCACATGATCATCTCAATATATGCAGAAAAAGCTTTTGATAAAGTCTACCACTCATTCATGATAAAAACCCTGTAGAAAATAGGAACAGAAGGTCTTTACCTTAATCTGATGAAAGCCATCTATGACAAACCAACAGCCAACATCATACTAAATAGACAAAAACTGAAAGCTTTCACTTGAAAATCAGGAACAAGACAAGGATATCCACTGTCCCACTCCTATTCAGTATAGTTCTGGAAATATTAGCCAGAACAATTAGACAAGAAAGACAAATAAAAGGAATAAGGGTAGGAAAGGAAGAAGTGAAATTATCATTATATGCAGATGACTTGACACTCTACATGGAAGACCCCAAAAACTCCACCAAAAGACTTGCAGATTCAATAACAAAATTCAGTAGAAGAGCTGAACACAAAGTCAACACTCAGAAATCAATAGCATCACTGTACACAAACAACAAACACCCTGAGAGAGAAATTAGGAAAACCACACCCTTCACAAGCAAACAAAAAATGAAGTACTCAGGAATCGATCTAACACAGAAAGTAAAAGATCTATACAGTGAAAATTACACTACTCTCATAAAGAGATCAACGATTTCAGAAAATGGAAATATATTCTTTGCTCATGGATAGGAAGAACTAATAATGTGAAAATGGCCATACTCCCAAAATTGTTACACAGATTCAATGCAATCTCAATTAAAATACCATTAGCACACCCCACAGATCTAGAGAAAACATTCCTAAAATTCATCTGGAACCAAAGAGACCCACATTAGCAAAAGCAATCCTGGGAAAGGCAAGGTTGGAAGCATCACAATCCCTGACTTGAAATTACACTACAAAGCTACTGTGATAAAATCAGCATGATGCTGGCAAAAAAAAAAAGTCCTAAGGGTCAGTGGGACATATTAGAAGATATAGACACAACTCCAAACACACTCAGCCACTTTATCTTTCACAAAGGGGTCAAATATGTTCACTGGAAGAAAGCCTCTTCAATAAATGGTGCTGGAAAAACTGGCTTTCTACATGCTGAAGACTAAATTTAGACCCATGTCTATCACCAAGAACTAAAGTCAAAATGGATTAAAGATCCAAATATTAAAACAGAAACACTAAATCTACTGGAAGACAAAGTAGGCAATAAGAGTAGGCAGAGAGTTCATGAACAAAAACTAAACTGTACAGGCAATACTTCAAAGAATCAAAAACTGGGATCTCATTTTATTGAAAAGTTTTTGCACATCAAAAGAAATCACCAACAGAGTAAAAAGAAAATCCACAAATTGGGAAAAAAATTTTAGCCAACTGTCCTTCAGACAAAGGACTTCTATCTAGAACATTTAAAGAATTTTTAAAAATCTGGCCCCCAAAATTCAAAGACCAAATCCAAAAATGGACATCTGAGATGAATACACACTTCTCAGAGGAAGAAATACAAATGGCAAATATATGAAAAAATGTTCAACATCATTAGTCATTCAAGAAATGCCAATTAAAATAACACTGAGATTCCATCTCACACCAGAAAGATTAACTATCATCAAGAAACCAACCAATCACAAATGCTGGAGGGGCTGTGGGAAAAAATGAACCCTCTCCACTGCTGGTGCAAGAGTACACCGGTGCACCCCCTGTGGAAATCAGTGTGGAGATTCCTTACAAAACTAGGATTAGAGGTCCCACTTAACCCACCTATTTCCCTTTTGGGCACTTTTACAGAAGAACTAAAAACATCAAACCACAGCGATGTATGTGCACCCATGTTTATAGCTGTGCAATTTGTCATAGCTAAATCTTGGCATCAACCGAAATGCCCAACAACTGAGGAATGGATTAAAAAAGATGTGTTTTTCTACGATGCAGTATTACTCAGCTGTAAAAAAAGATAAACTCAAGGCTTTTATAGGTAAATAGGTGCAACTAGAGACTGGTGAAATAAATCAGACCCACATGTACAGACATCGTATTGTCTCCCTAGTGTAAGAACCTGAAAGAGTAAATAAAACCTGAAAGTACAATAGATATTGTGAAATGGAAAGAAATTGCTCAAAGGGAAGGAATAACTGGGACGATCGAAAGGAAAAAATAAAGAAGGGGAAAAAATATATAGGTACATGCCAGGATAGCTGGGATAACTGCAATGCTGATGTCTGTTGGTTTGCTGTTAATGCTTACATTTTTTTTTAACAGTTTTGCACACTTGTGTCTGGTAATCTGAACAACTAGTGTGAACACAACAGTATGCAGTATGGCAACCATTGTTGAATTCCTACCATCTGGTTTAGTAAGGCTCTGCATCGTTTCTACTTTTTTGTTCTTTTTTTAATTCGCTTCCATTGTATGATCAATCTAGCATTCTTACACCTGATAATCTGGGCAACCTCGTTGAAGGCAACATGTACTATAACAACCATTGTGAATTTCCTATCATCTTGTTTTAAAATTCTGTATCATTTTTATTGTTTTTGCAATGTTTTGTTTTTATCTTTGTCATTATTTTGTTGGTTTCTTTCTCTTTAAAATAAAAAAGTAAAAATTCCAGAAATCTTCATGACACAGTCTCTCACTTTGAACCTGTGTTCAAGTCTCAGTTCCTTACAGAAACCCTTTTCTGACCACCCTATCCACAACAGGCACCTTTCTCTCTTCCCTGTCACTCCACAGTCCCTTAGCCCAAAATGCTTTTCTTCATAGTATTTATTACCACCTCACATAGTGGCACAATTATTTAGTACGTGCTTTTTCTTCTCTCCCACTCTAGAATACAATAATAATAATAATTAGCTGAACCGCTTTTGTTTCTTGTTTGTTTGAGAGAAGGTCTCACTACATGGTTCAGGCTAGCCTTGAACTCACAGGGAACCTACCTCAGCAATTCTCCTGCTGCTGAACCACTTTTAAATGATCACTCAGTACTAGCAAGTTAAGATGTTCACAGGTCTTAATTCAGTCAAATCGCACAGAAACCCAATAAAGGTAAGCACTATTATCACCTCCATCTTACAAACGAGAAAACGGAAGCAGAAATACTGAGTAACATACACCCAGTTTCCAGATCACGGTTATTAGGTGTTGGAGCTGAGACCCAAACCATAGTAGGCAGCTTCCAGCTACTGCGCTCTATTCCCTTCATGAAAACAAAGCCTTTGACTGTATCATGTTTTACTAGAGTCACAGTACCTAAACATGTTTGATACAGACAGGCCAGCAAAAGCTAGGAGAAGAAAGCAAAGGGTAGAGAGCAGAAACAAACCCCAAGATACTGCCAATGTGCTCTGGGCACACAGTTAAGGGTCTGCACAGCATGGACTCAAACTTGCATCATCCGGCTCCACAGCTCGGCTCCTCCTGCTGGGCCACGGGTTTTCTCTCACAGCTTCTCTCATTTGCTAATTATGCCCATGTCCGTTCTGATAAAAAAATTAAGTGATTCCCATATTTACAGATGAAAATAATGGATGCAAGAAGGTTAATTAATTTTCTGTAATTCATATGTTCACTAACCTGGAATAAAACCACATTTCCTGGTTCTGAAATTAGTGTTTTACCTATAACATTCTCCGGACTCCTTAAGATGTTACTGGCTCACTGAAATAACCTACTCTGTGTCCTAGCCAAAATAAAAATGGGCACATTCACTGTGTGAACTGCCAGCAGCAGGGGCTTTAAACACTTCTTTTGTTTCTAGACATAGAATATCCACTCAGGAAAACACTGATAATCCTTATCGCAGTAGCGGCAAACCTATGGGATGCATGTTCCTGTGTTTTTCTTTTAAGAGAAAAGATGTTAAACTATGAGGTTTAACTGATATTCAGGTTTAACTGGAGTGTTGGCACTTTGTGATAAATAAGTGGGTTTTGGGTTACAGCGTGGCACTCGGTCTCTACAAGGTTCACCAGCTCTCCCTTATAAGGAGGTACTAAGAACTGAAAAGAAGAATAGATAACCCGCCTCTCATAAATGTATGCATTTCTTCCCCCAACTAAGTAGTAGCAAAGATTAAAATGGTAAAAATCTTCACAGCGTTTGCTTTGGGTATGTGAAATACTTAAATATATACATACACAAAGACACAGCAAAATATCACAGAAAATAACCCAGGGACTAAAATCAAGAACCAAAATTCTCAGCAACTTTTGAAACATTAACAGCTTAGTTGGAGCATTCCCATAGCAACAGCACAATTATACAGCATGTGCTCCTTTCAATATTTAATGCATTCTCCTTACTGGTCCTACAAAGCAGGTGCTAAAGGGAACTAACATTTCAGCTTAAAAAAACTTTCATTGAAAATGTGCCCAAATAATAAACACTATAAATAATAAACAGTTTGTTCAATCCAATACATACTGAGCCCTTGAGAAGGTCTTGATGGTTTACTAAACTCTGGAAGGCCTTTAGCAAAACACATGAAAGTAACTTAATTAAATTTACATACTAGTTTTAGTGGAAGTTGAATTAGAATTCACACCAGAGTATGTGTGTTTTCCATTTAGCAGTAGTGCACAGAGACCACAAAAGCACTGGTCCAGCATGCTGTCTCAGCCACCTCTCTTATCTCTGAGACACAGCACCTGACACCTGCACTTCAGGAAGCAGAGGTTACTTTGGCTCATGGTGCAGTCCACGGCCAGCCAGCACAAGGCAGCATGATGGCATGAGCAGCACAGAGCTCATGAGGAAGCAAAGTCATAGAGGAGCGAGGAAGGAAGACCCAACCTTCTGGGTCACACCGACATGACCTGCTTCTGTCAACCAGGCCTCACCTCCTAAGAGCAACCCGCTACAATGCTCCTACAATCCATCGCCTTTTAAAAGCCTATGAGCAATTGAAGCTCTTAGGAGGCACCTACATATACACCATAACATTCTGCTCCTGGCTTCGAAAAGATTCACACACATCCCTTTAGGCAAAAAGTATTTTAGTCTGTCTCTAAGAGATGCCAGAGTTTTAACTGTGCAAACACTGCTGAAAAGCCCAAGTCCAAACTCTGCTCTGAGACACAAAGGTGAAGTCTTGCCTGTGAGCAGATGTTCAAGAGTACTCATGCCACATGTACAACAGCACAGAATAAACCTGCTACTCAAAAGAGGACAGAAAGAAATCAGAAACCAAAACCCAACAGAGCAAACATTAAATCTCATAGTTCCATACCCAGCACCTGAAGCAAGTTATGGTGAGATACAAGCTCCAAAGAGAGCTTTACATTGCTATCGCATTTCTGCTGGTTGTAGCCCTCATAGCCTCTCTCTTGGACTGGCTTTGTTTGCTTCTTGTGACTTCCCTCAGAAGTTCCATGTTCCTGGTCTCCACAGCCTTCTGGGGTCTCCACTGTCCTTTCTGCTTTACTCTAACAGCGTCATGCACTGCCCTTCCCAGGGGCACACCGCCTGGCCTCACAGGCCTTCTTCTGGAATTCAGATGGAGGCCTCCATGATCCCACAGTTCTTGCGTTCTGTTGGAGGTTTTGTTTTTGTATTTGAGAGAGATACGGGTCTCCAGTTTTCTTATAACGTCTTTGTCAACTCTTGCATTCTATATGCCTGTAAAGTCAGCACCACATGGAGGGCACCAAGGTCTACTGCTGGCTCCAGCACTAGACAGGCCCTATTGCATCATGGCTGCAAGGGCCTCTGAGTGCCTGGATGGCTAGGCACTGTGAACAGAATCCCAGGAAGCTAATTTCCTATATGGCCTTTCTCAAGCGCAGTGCCCTGAGCCTCTCTCTTCTCAAAGCTCAGTCTTTCACTTTTGGACTCTTGAGCCTCCCTGTGACTGATGGGATCTTGCTGATTCCTGACATTCCTATGTTGTGAAGCCATTTTTTCCTACTCCCTCAATCCAAAGTACTTGGTTTCTCTTTAATGCTAATCTTTTCAGCAGTCTGGCTCTCTTCTGCTCCAACTTTCTAGGTCCCTACTTTATCCAACTTTCTAGTCAAACTCAAAACTTTTTCATCTGTATCATTTTCTCTTGATTCTCAACATAGAGACATTCAAAGTATCCCTGTCACAGCCTCAATTTGAAATTTCCCTGCTAGATTAATTAGTCCACCACCTTTAATCTCATCCTACCACAAAGTCTCAGGACATAAGTAAAACGCAAATTTTCCACAAACCATATATATGGTTTAGAGTCCAAATGCCAGTGCAGTCCTTATTACTGGTCTTTGCTAGCTGCATTACTATCAGAATTCAGGTATTCTGAGCTACCATGAGAGTCTTTCATCAAACTCAGTTTATAGCATTCTGGGGCTGCTTCTCCAGCCAGCATCTCCAAACCTTTCCAAACTTCGGTGAACCAGTTCCAAAAGCTATGAACCATATGATCAGGTAACTTCTGATGTTTAAATTGAAATAATTTTTTAAAGGGTAATATTTAAAAGAGGAGAAGAAAACTATGTCAGATTTGCCCTACCTTCCGCATACCAAAAGGACTAATCAACAGAGTAAACAGATACATGAGGTCAGTGTATTTGGAACGTCAATGCCCTTCCAGATATCAACGCCTTTGATGTATGCAGCACTGATATTGACAATATATAAGAAACTTCAACAACAGCAGAAAAATTGATTAAACTACACAATAAATTCAAATAGACATTTCTCAAAAAAGACACACAAATGGCCAAACAGGTATATGACAAATGTTCAACATTCCTGACCATTAGGGAAATGTCACCAAAATCTCAGGGAGGAACCACCTCACCTCAGTCAGAATGGCTCTTAGTGAAAAGACCGGTGCCAGAGAAGACATGGAACAGAGGGAACCAGTGCTCCCTGCCAGTGGGAATGCAAATTAGTACAGCCGCAAAGGAAAATAATATGGAGGTTCCTCAAAAAGTTAAAGCAGAATTAGCAATGCAGTATTGGGTTACTGCCAAAAGAATGCAACCAGTGTACTGAAGAATCACTGGCCCTTCTGTTGACTACAGCACTATTCACAATAGCCAAAAACCTGAAACAAACTAGTGCCTGCTAACTGATGAATGAATAAAGAAAATGTGTTACCTAGACACAGTGGAATACTATTCAGCCATATAAAAAATAAAGTAAAATTCTATCAGTTTATAACAACATAGATGAACTGGAGATCATTATGTTAAGTAAAATTACTCAGGCACAAAAAGACAAATCTCATAGAAGTTGAGAAGAGAATGGTTATTAGCAGAGGCTGGGGAGAGTTGGGGAGGCGGAAAGACTGGAAAAGGTTGATAAATAGGTACAAATTTACAGTTAGCATACCAGGAAGTTTAGGTGTGCTACTGCACAGTACAGTAACTATAATAATGTAACATACAGTGACTACAATAGTACTAATATACTATACAGTACATTTCAAAAATATGACAGTGGACTGGGAATATAGCTCAGTGGCACAAAACGCCTGCCTAGCAAGCACAAGGTCCTGAGTTGGATTCCCAGTAACAAAAATAAATAAATAAAAATAAAACAATAACTCTGAAAGAAAAGATTTTAAAAGTTTTTGCCACAAAGAAATCATAAATGTTTCATGACACAAAGTTATTCTGAATTAAACACCAGAAACTTTACACAGTACATGCATCAATGTTACCATGTCAATATGTATGATTTTGTTTTCATATTTCACTTAAAAAATAATTTAATTAGAGAAACATTTAGAGTACCAACACTGTTTATTTGATGAGTAAATTCCCTTCATCCAGTAAGTCTTATATTTCCCTGTGTAACAGTTGTCAAACTGTTCCTGAATACTAGAACATCTTGAGGCACTAAATAGATTCTACAATTATGAAGATCCATGAGTTAGATTTAAAAATAATAATTTAAAATATAATGAAATAACTAAGAAATTCATTTTATTTTAAATATAATTTTGCCTCATTATCTCAGGAATAAATAATCGTTTAAAAATTTTCCTCAGTACTAAGAAGACACTGCATCAAGAAATATAAACTATCAAAAAAAAAAAAAAAGAAAGAAATAGAAACTATCTGTTACTTAGGATTTTAAATGCATTTCAGTGTACCACATCATTCCATGCTTTTAGGGCTACTCTTTGTTCCAAGCCCTACTTTGGATATATAAACTGATGAAATTTAGTAGCAACAGATACTATAGTATGTATTAAAAGAAAAAAAAAAGTACAGTATAAGGGAAGATATTGTTAGTTTAAATGAAAAACTATAGACATGTTAATTTAATGTCGACGGCTTTAACATCGATAAACAACACATAGAAGAGCACAAGTTACATGGCTTTGAAATTCCACCAGATGACACATGGTAGCTACTTAATGTATTTATGCATTCTAAAATTTAATATTGTGAATCTCTAAATCAATTACAAATATTTTTCTATATCATTCTTAACTCAAATTATGTCTAAAGTTTTGTTTTTTTATAAGATTAAATAAAACACACTAGCAAAACAAAATAAAAAACTTTAAGTGTTCAGAAAAAAACAAGACAATCATGCCTAATTTTGAATAAAATCACCCCAAGACAACTGAGAATTTGGAATTATCTAGCAGAGAAGAAATGCTGCTGTTTCAATAGATAATGAGAGCAGGAAAATGCTGCTCACTTTTAGTGTCAAATGATCTGACAAACAGGAGAGAAGAAAAGTGATACCTGTACTTACTGTCGTTGGATCCCATGCTGATGAGGTCTTCAGAATCAACATTGTGAACAATGGCTGCTTTGTATCCCGCTCTCTGTGCATTTAAAACCTACAAATCGGAACATATTAATGAGGAAGGCAGTGGTTTTCATAATGATATAGCAAATATTAATAAGTCTATATTATTTAGCTAGAACTATTATGTCCGTAATTAGGATTATGTGCATAACTAGGCATGAAGCTCAGATGTTCATCAAACAAAATGTTTACAATGCAGTACCAAGTATGTATACTGTTAATATGCCACGTGGCCTTCAGAAGGTCCTAAGTCTCCTGCAGTTGTCCATGAAGTCTCCTAGCAAGAAGAGACACAGCAATCACCAATTCTATAAGACGCTCTCTCCCGAGTGATGAAGATCCATCAGGGTAAGTGAATGAATTTACAATATGCTAAGTGTGTAACTGAATCTGACCATTAGGTTTGGGTTTTTGTTTCTGTTTTTGGAAATGGGACCGGACCCAAGGCCTTCATACTAAGCTACATCTCTAGCCCTTTATTTTTATTTTGAGATTGGGTCTTGATGATAAGTCCCTAAACTGCCCAGGCTCAAATTTGTGATCCTCTTATAGGCAGCTGAGTTAGATAAAAATATTATAGGCAGTCAGACAGGGCCAGGCCCTCAAAGGAGCCAGGGCTGAAGATGAGATTCCTTGCAACTGCAGGAGACAGACACCTCCAGCTGTGGACACAACATTAAGCAGATGCACCCACATTCTTCCCCAGGGAGGGACCTCAGGGGTTGATATTCTAAATAGGCAGCGATCACCTTGAAAAGGCCAGGAAGTTCCTAGCCCCACCCCCACAGGAAAAGCCCCGCTCTGTGTTCACGGCCACTTGCTCCGGAACTTGCTTCCCCATTTGATCCTGATTTAATCAATTTCACCTGAACAATTATACTTGTAATCTTATTGGCTGACCACAGTTTTGTCCTTCCTCATGCCCACCTAGCGAGTTCCCTTGTTTTCCCCCTCGGACCCACCTCACCTTGTGGTTTTGCCCTATAAAAGTCCCTAGAAAAAGACGGGTTCTGGGGCAACCCACTCGGGGCCCCCCTTCTGTCCCTCTCTGACAGGAGTTTTCTTTCCCTCAAAAATACATTCTGCTCTTAACCTGTGGTGTCCCCAAAATTCAATCTTCAATTTTAGAGAGCAAGAACTTGTCCCAGATATCTTCAGCTTGGGAGTTTTTCCCCCTGTGTCACTTCTGCCTCAGCCTCCCAGAATGCCCGGGGTACAGGGATATGCCATCACACGCCCGGTCACTGGATTCTTAAAACTGTACCAAGCAACTGAGAAGAAATATTTCTTTTACATATCCAAATGCCCTTGTTGGGCCAGGAGAGCTGGCACATGCCTGTAATCCTAGCACTCAACAGGCTGAGGCAGGGTCACCATGAGTTTGAGGCCAGCCTAGGCTACAAAGCGAGCTCACGGACAGCTGGAACTACATTGCAAGACCTATCTCCAAAAAAAGCAATTGTTTTATAAATACAATATAAAATTATATCACTATCAAAAGCTATTCTCTTCTGACAAAACAATAAAATTTCCAAAATAGATTTAGGAAACTACTAAAATGGGAAGGAATTCTGTAAGCTTAATTGTGAACTCCAAAAACAAAAAAGCATATTTTTGAAAACTTAACAAGCATGGCTTTCTCCAAGATTTTGTTGTTGTTTTTATTGGTTTTTAAAATAAAGAAACAAAATTAAATCAAGGAACACATTAATATATGGACCAACAGTCTTACAAATACAAACAAGGAAAAGATATTCATGTTTAGGAAGTATAAAATTCATGTCAGTCAAATTAAATTACATTTTTGACTAAGCAGCAGGAGGTATTTTTAAGAACACATGTGGCAAAAATAAAACCTAAATCACCTAGTTATCATAGGCAAGGATTCTCGTTTGTAAAATGCAACCTCAAACATGTAATGTCAGATAGAAGCAAAGAACTCAAAGATGCATGAATAAAAAGCATGCACTGTGAACAAAAACCTAAATCCAAAACAGCAATCCAAACTGAAAATTGCATTAAAAGCCTTCTGAAATGTACTGCCAATCTGTCTTTTAAGGAGATTGATCAGAGCTATTAGTTCAAATTATACTAATGTGCTGAACATTTTACATCTGATCAGCAAATCAGATGCAACTGAATTATGAAGACCAGGTGGCATGTAACCAAGACTTTTAAGAAAGAAGCTTGTTATCATAAATAGCCAGTCTGTCAGTAGATGGCAGGCTTCTGACAGAAAAGTCAGTAAGACAGATTCTGAAAGGCATGATGATACAATATTTCATCTTATTTCTAGCCTGAACAAATTCGTAAGACTGACACTAACAAAATATACTTAAGAAAAAAGAAGTTACTGGGCTAGCAAGATGATCATACACAGATTAGGGGGATGGTACTGGGGCTATATTCCTAGCCCGTTTTTTGCTTGTTTGTTTTTGGTACCTGGAATCGAACTCATGACCTCAGGCTTGCCAGGCAGGCGCTTATGCCACTAAGCTATATCCCCAGTCCTGTTTTTTCATCTTTTAAGACAGGGTCTTGCTAAGTCACAAAGCTACCCAGACTGGTTTTAAACTTGTGGTTCTCCTGCTTTAGCCTCCCAGAGTGCTGGGATTATAGGCATGTTCCACCACACCCAGGATGACTAGACATGCTAACAAACATGAGGGGCTGGGGAAACTACTGATAGAACATAAGCTATGCGAACAACAGAAAACTATCTGATATGTGTACTCCTTATCTCCAATATTCAGTATAGCTCTACAATGTAGACACTCTTCCGTATTTTAAAAACAAGTGTGCCTAAGAGCATGCTTAGGCAGAGCGGAGATTTGAACACTCTCTGATTCGTGGAGAAACACTGGTACGAGGGCTGAAATTTCCCCTAAAGCCCCATGGGTTAAATAAAGCCTTGTTCTTAGCCTGGCACTATTAGAGATGGTAGAAACTTGAATAGAGGTGGGGCCTAATGAAGGGTCCTAGGCTGCTGAAGTCTTCGCAAAAGGGGGAGTGCGACTGAGGAGGCCCCTTCAAAAGGGATTTGGGGACACGGCTCTCCTCCTCTTCCTCTCTCTCTGCTTCCTGGCCACTATGAGGTAACTAGCTTGATCCACCGAACATTCCTGCCAGGATTGACTTCAGCACTGGCTCAAAAGCAACAGGTCTAAAAGACCATAGACAGGAAATCTTTCAAACTGTGCACAAAAATAAACCTTTTCTGTTAATAAGCTAATTATCTCAGGTATTGGTTATGGTGAAAAGCTAACACAACAGGGTTTTCCAATGGCTCAGGATGAGGTCCAGGATTATTGATCTAGTGTGTCCTCCTAACTGGAAAATACACGCTGGTTGTTACCATGGTGATAGCCAGTGTCATGTAAAGGATTCCCCCTCACTATTCTCACGCTCCGTGGCTAATCCACTCGGTGGCTAATCCGTAATGGCAGGTGGGGCCAGGTGATCACAGTTGGCATTTTTGATCTCCAGTTTTCAAGGTTGACTATTTTCCCATGTAGGTCTTATTTTCAGGGAAACACAGTCTGACTTAGTATTTTCCAAATGTCTGAAAAGGGAAATTAAAAAAGCACTAAGACTCTGATAACATCACGCTAAATCCTCTGGGCAAATTAGATCTATAAGCAAAATAGTACAGACCAAGAAGAAATGTGTTACAATATTGGGATAGAGTTTATAGAAACTTAGAAGATGAGAAGGCTGTGAGCTAAAATAATTATGGCAGATTTTATGGGGCTTGAATTATACCTGCACATGAAATACAGATGTGAGGAAACATGGGTCAACAGTGGAAACAGATGGGAGATAGTTTTATATACAAGCAGAGAGCAACAAGAGAAACAGTGATATATTAAAAGGTATGTTCAAAACGACGATCTTGCTTTTGCTACATATAAACTTAGACAAGAAATGTCTATAAAGTAACTATAATATACTTAATTAAAGGCTGCTATTAGGAATAAGTAATTTAATGTACATAAAGTACTTAAAGTAGCACTTAGTGCCTGGCACATACCAGTAAGTATTAGTCATTGTGATTACTTTTCATTGTTGCTGAAATTTTTTAACAAAGTTAAAATATTTTAAAAGTCACAGTCAAGGAGAGATAGGGAAAAAAAGGGATTGTGCAGTACTCTGAAGGCCTTTCAGGAATACACACTTCAAGTTACCTTTTGTCAAACAAACATCTAATAAAATGCCATTCACATTTTTATCTTTTCTAGTCTTCAATCTCCTTAATATCTGTACACATACTGAGTAAAGCACACTTCACTGTCCCTGCGGAAACACATGCTACAGATACTCAGACCTGCGTACACGTCTTGGCTACACACCTGCTAGAACAGAAAAGCTGCAGTGGCGACGACTTCCCTGGGTGGAAAGGACTGAAAACAATCCAGCTGTGATAAGAGTGCGGACTGGTACAACCACTGTGCAGATTCCTCGAAAGACTAAGACTAGAGCTTCCATTTGACCCAGCTAGCCACCCTCTTGGTGTCGTCCCAAAAGACTTAAAAGCATCACACCACAGTGACATAGGTACGCCTATGTTTATAGCAGCACAGTTGGTAACAGCTAAATCTTGGGGACAGCCCAAATGCCCATCAACTGATGATGGATTGATAAAGAAGATGTGGCTTTTTTATACGATGGGGTACTACTCTGCCTTACAAAGGATAAGCCTGAGACATTTCTAGGTAAATGGATGCACCTTGAGGCCACAAATGGAACGCACATGTATGAACACCACACTGTTTCTCTGGTGTGAGAAAATGAAAGTATAAGGACGAAAATGTGTAATACACATTGTGAAACAGGAAGACACGTTCAAAGGGGAGGGGCCTGGGGAAGGGGAGAGAAAAAAGAAAACGAGCCAGCTGCCTCGAGGAGCAATCTGGATGCTGATATAAAACAGGACAATACTTTTATTTGAAATGCAAATCTTCATTCCAGTTTCTAAAACTTTCACCTGAACTACAGTGCTCCTTTTCCCTTGCGAGGAGAATAACCCGTAACATGTGAACGAACAGCACCGAGAAAGCGAGCTCAGCAGCAGATGACCTCAGACAAGTGGGAGGCGACGGGCCAGTAGCACTAACATGAACCTCAGCAGAAGCTGTGTTCTGAGGACGCGACTCCAGATGAGGCAGAATACATTTCAGAAAACAACAGCTGATGTTAACATACGCTTTTACCCTGTTCAGGGGGCCGAGCCCAGGGGCTGCACACTGAGTTACACCCCGAGTCCTGTTTTTTTGTTTTATTCTCTTCCAATTTTAAGGTTAATACAACCTTAAATTTAGTTCATTACTTCAACATTTTTATTACTATAGGTATAAAAATGTCATTTATTTTAACTGGGAAGTGAGAAGAGAACACACTAAAATATATCAGACTGTACTTCATAAAGAATAAAAATATAAGTGGTTTAGAAGGAAATTCTAGCTACAAGTCATCACTTTCTTTAGTAAAACAAGTAACAAAAATAAAAGTAGGGAAAGCAATAGTATTAGCTATAAATTTAAAACTACATCTATCTTAAGACGTATTTTGAATCTTAACCACCAGTAAGAGAATGATGAAATTTTCTTGAACGTGAATTTAGACATAGGACACCTTCAGTGACTAAAGTATGTTTGCTCCATATCTACCTTCCTGCCCAGGTATGAACTTAGGCTCATATTTCAAATTGGTATTTTAAAATATTTTCCATTAATAGTGTTATCTACAAAATATCCTACAGATAATGTTCTATTTGCTGGTGAAAGACTGGCAGCCATCTTCTCGGTAATTACAGCATGACCACAGTCACTCTGCCGGCCTCTGTGTAACACTGCATTAATCATTTGGCCAACACAACGAGGTGTGTGCGCAAGGACAGCGGCCAGGGAAGGGGAGCACACACAGGCACACAGACGACCAACAGACAAGGAAGACAGCACTTGCGAGCTGACATCATCATCTACCCAGAGGAATCTACAAAATAGAAGAAATGCTTGTTTGGAATTCCATGTGTACTCACACATTCCTTCAAAGAACACAGATGAAATTAAGGCACTGGTAGATGAAAAACAGAGAGACAGAGAGAGAGAGAATGAATGAAAATGAGAATTCATCAAGGGCCCTACAAGTCACACTACAGGATAAAATGAATGGAAGGGAAACAGTAATTTGAATGAACACAAACAAACATTAGTAAACATAACTATATAGTTACTATGAAAATAATATAAACATATTTTGGTTTATAGCTCTTCTATTTGTTTTGAAAACCATCTACAGAAAATAATAATGTGCTGACTAGCTCGTAACATTCAAAGATGCATTTTATAGAAATAATAGTACAGTCAAAGAAAAAGAGTATGAGGGTATATTGAAATAAAGTTTTTGTGTATTAGTTAAATTGAATTAGTATTAAGCCTACCTATTGTTCAAGTAAAGATGAGAATTATAATGCCCTGGGGAACTATTTTTCAAATAACTCACAAATATAAAAAAGAAATAAAGAAACCTTAAAGGTATGCTAGAAAATACTTCTTCAACACAATCCCTTGTTGTTTTTTTTTGTTTTTTGGTACCAGGAATCCAACTCAGGACCTTGCACTTGCCAGGCAGGAGTTTGTGCCACTGAGCTGGATCCCTGGCCTAATTGCTTATTTAACACAAAAGAATGCAGGAATGATGAAAATAAAAATTAAGACATAAACTACATAGAAAACAAGGGGGCTGGGGATATAGCTCAGTGGAATAAGCGCCTGCCTAGCAAGCGCAGGGTCCTGAGTTCGATCCCCAGTACCGCCAAAAAAAAAAGAAAACAAGCAATGCCAAAACAGATGTAAACCCTATCTTGTAATTACATTAAATATAAATATATTAAGCATCTCAATGAAAAGCTGAAGATTGGCAGAATGGATTTAAAAACATGATCTACACACATGACTCATCTTACCCAATGCAAATACACAAATACGTTGAACGTACAAGAAAAGAAAAAATACACCATATAAACATTGCAACACAACTTTAAGACAAAGGCTTGGTAATAAGACAAGGAGAAATAGGAGCCTCTGCACCTAATTATACACTTCTAAAATACATGAAGCAGAAACAGAGAATTAAAAGGGAGAAATGCACAACTCAACATCAGTAGTTGAAGACTACAACACTCCATTCTCAAACTTAGCACTCATTAGAAGAGTGATAATGACCAATTACTTGAGCCAGACAGAAATTATCTAGACAGAACAGAACACAGGACATTCCACCAACAGCAGCAAAATAAACATTTTCTCAAATGCACATTCTTAAGATAGAACACGTTGGTGCCATAAAGCAACCCTTTAAAACTTTAAAAGTATTACAATCACACAAAGTATATTTTTCAAATATAATGCAATGAAATTTAAATCAACATCATTAAGACATTCACAAGTACGTTAAAAATTAAGCAACACACTTCTAAATAACCAATGATTCAAACAAAAAAGCACAAAGATAAAATTTAAATACCGTGAGATGGAGACAGTAGCAACACTTCAAACTTGCGGCATAGCCGAGTGTGGAGACGCACACCTGCAACCCCCACACCGAGGGGAGCTGGGGCACTGCAAGTTGAGCACTGCCTGGGCAACCTAATGAGACCCTGTCTCAAAATAAAAAATTAAAGGAGCTGAGCCTATGACTCAGTGGTAGAGAGCCCCTGGGTGTGATCCTCACTGCCACAAATAAATAACAATAAATAAAAACACAGGATGCAGCTAATATTGTGCACCTGAGAAAACCAATATCCTTATGATTAAAAGAATAGAAAACTAGAAACAAGAGGAAATTCCACAACATGATAAAAAGCATCTACAAAAAACATCCCCAAGTAATTTCATATGAGAGTGAAAAATGAGTACTTTTTATTTAACACTGAAGTCAGACACAGCGGCACGTATCTATAATCCCAGCACATACGAGGCTGAGGCAAGAGGACTGTTGTGAGTGTGAGGCCAGTCCAGGCTACACAGTGAGTTCAAGGCCAACCTGAACTACACAGTAAAACCCTATTTTGAAAAAATAAAAAAGACAACGACTTCACTTTCACATTGCTATTCAATATTGTACAGAAGCTTCTAGCCAGGAAAATTAGGCAAGAAAATGAAATACAAGGTATCCAGGCTGAAAAGTAAAATTATCTCTAAGGGCAAATGACACCAGCTTAAAATGAACAACTCTTAGAACTCAAAGAAAAAAGTAAGTCTTCACTGGCCAAAAAAAGAAAACTTCCTTCAACATCTAGAGCATTCAGAGGACACACAAAAAGGAGAGTAGGTAAAATGATAGTCCTAGAATAAAGGCTACTCTTGACCAACTGTGGAGGTCCACGTGAGTGTAAGATGGAAGCCAGGTGCAGGGGGCACGCCTGTAATCCCAGCACTCTGGGAAACCGAGGCAGGAGGACTGCAAGTTTGAGCCCGGTCTAACTAAGCAATACAGTGACTTAGCAAGACCATATCTCAAAAAGGAGGAATTTAGGGTTGTGCCTAGAACTTTTAAAATGTGCCTCAGCTCATCTGCAAGTAACTCACCAGCCAAAAACAAAATGAAGTGCTCTTTAAAGATAACAAAACCCAGACATACAACAACATAACATAATGTCCGGCAAATAATCAAAATTTACTGGAACACTACAAAGAAGTAGGACAACATGACCCATAATCACAAGAAAATTCAGTTAACAAAAACAGATTCAGAAATGGCATTCATATGGAATTGCAGACAAAGACTTTAAAGTAGGCATTATAAAGTATAATTTGTAATCATAATATATAAATATATCAAATTATAAATTAGGTTCAGTAATTGAAGGAAATTGCAAACATTAATAAAGAGAAATGAGAAACATATATGAATATATTTTCAAAATTCAAATGAAAGTTCTAGAGAAAAACTATTACAATATGAAAAGTTTACTGGATGAGCTTAAAAGACAATGTAGAAGACCAGTTACTCTAAAGATAAAACAATAAAAATTTACTAAACAAAAACACAAAGTATAGAACAGGAAAGAATCAAGAGCTACTGCAGATTTAAAAAGATAAGACAACTAAACTCAATAGGTATCTCATGATTGCATACAGAAATGGTTTTAAAACATCTAGAAGGAAGTACTGTGCCATTTATGAAGGTACAAAGGCACATTCCTTTTCTTTTTTTGAGGTACATTCGGTGGGAGTTGACCTTTTGAAAAATGGCATATAACCACCACACATTCACTTAGGCTTAGGGAAACAGTGAATTTATTTCATTAGAAAAATTTTTGGTAGGGCTGGCAAAACCTTCTGTGTTACAGGGAAAACTATATGCATTTGTTTCAAGAATACCAGAAAACTAAAGACTTTATGATACCATTTTAAAGTCAAACTTAATTACACGGGAAAGCAATTTTTAATACTGTAAGAAGCAACTTAATAACAATACAATTTACTAACAAAAAGCAATTTTTCAGTTTATAACTGCTTGAGCAGAAGCATGTGTTTGTGTTCAGATCCGGTTTCACTGCTACAAAGAAAACGTTAGCCTTAATCAGTATTTTTAAAACTATAGCTCATGACGTATTACTAGTATGCAGTAAAATCCTAAGCGAAATTTAAAAAATGAAAAAAAAGAATTTCATCTACCAAAGTATTATAGATAGTACAGATTAGCTCTACTTCATGAAACTTTGTATGAATATGACATATATATATTCTATATATATGTAAGTATATATATATATATATATGCATGAGTAAAAATAATTTCTATCTATGGGTTATAGTCAAAAAAGGGTGACACCCACACATACAGATAGTTCTTAATGTTCTGTAGGTTGTCTGCAATGAGAAAAGAGACTGAGGCCTTCCCACATACTGCAACAGTCATTATGCAACATCATCACAAGATCAAAGTCGTACGTTACAGGTCTTTGTGGCCATGTCACTGAAATTTAATATTGTGTCTCGCACGTAAATAGTATAAAGATAATAAAATAAAAAGAATTTAATAAGTTAAATTAACTTTCTCGCTGGTGACATTATAAAAAAACCTGAATAATCTGTATGTTCATCTATTTCTGATACCTAGCTAGACTGAAGTAAACGTATAGCTATTTTACATAGAGAGAAAAAATGTACTTTGTAATGAACTTCACCAGTTACAATTAGTGACTCTAATGATAACATACCTAAATATTTGGCAGAATGGCAATTCAGTCTAAAAACTACTTATAAGATATTGTTATCTATGTATACTGAGGTACATATTAAAACGAAGGCTCTGATCAAATTATACATATTTTTGGATACTTACAGAATTCATACTCCAATCAAATCTGAATTATTTCTCAGCCTAACACAGTGAGTCTCCATTTCAACCCACTCACACTGAACGTAAAGCTTTTGGAAGAACCTTTCGTGCAACAAAAGGGTAACTCTCTGCACTTGCTATCTGCCTACCGTGAAATTCTAGCAATGACAGGGACTCATACTGCACCTGAGAAATAACTGAAATGGAGCAATGACGATGAGAGTTTTCATGCTCAGTGGCCCCAGCGACAGATCTGAGTAGTGCACGTCTGCTGTGCTGCCTGCTCACTTTTCCTGGTGTTCTAGACACTGTACTTTCAAATCAATACACAGAACCATATCAAATGTAACCAATATTCCAGGCTAGGTGTGGTGGCATATGCTTATAATCCCAGCACTCAGGAGGCTGAGGCAGAAGGGTCACTGTTTAAGGCCACCCTAGGCTACACAGTGAGTTCAAGGCCAGTCTAAACTACATAGTGAGAACATACCTCAAAAAAACAACAAAAAAAAAGTAACCAATATTCCCAAGAAGTATAGGTTAGAAAAGATATGTGTTTTAAGCTATAATCATGTAGCTTAAATATAAAGCTTAAAATCATATAGCTTAAATATAAAGAGAAAGAAAATAGAACTACGGAGCAAAAGAAAGAGTCCACAGTAAAGAAACACAAAATACACAGTACTGCTGGGGTTTGCTCTGAACTCAGCAAAGAATCTTTCCCATCACAAGGCAGTTTTAATAAGCAGTCCCTATAATGACTGTATAGTAAATGTAATATCACTTTGTTTAAAACATTTGAAATCAATATAGAAGCAGTTCAAACAGAAAGCCCTTTCATTATGAAGATCACATACAATTTGTAGATGTAAAAATATCTAAAAGATCCAAATCTAAAGCAATTACTTGACAACAATGCCTAATGAAATCTGATTAAAATAATACATTAGGCCAGGCATGGTAGCACATGCCTGTGATTCCAGCACTCTGAGAGGTTGAGGCAGAAAAAACACAAGTTCAAGCTCGGCCTGGGCAATTTAGCAACTTCGTGAGAGCCTGTCTCAAAATAAAATATAAAAAAGGAATGGAGAGGTAGCCCAGTGCCAGGTCCTAGCTTTCACCTCCAGTACCAAACTGGGATGTGATAGGGGGAATCACATATTAAAAAGTAAAAAACCTCTCAAACTGAGTGGTAAATAGGCAGATATTCTTATTATTCTTTAAATTGAATATACAGTATATATATTTGGATACTTTTTGTGGATAGTATGTTTCACAACACAGAAAGATACCCAGTCAAAACAAGGATAAAAGCATAGCATAATAGAGATACTAGCTAGTTTGGGGGCCTGGCCTCTTCTGACCATCTAGCTATACGCTGGGTTTTTTTCAGTTCTAGCAATATGAGATAATTGAAACTTCACTTTACTGTCCAATTTAACACCCCCATCCCAGTACTGGGGATTGAGTCCATAATCTTTCCACTGAGCTACAGCCCCAACTTCCCCCCTTTCTGAGACACAGTCTTCCTAAGTCACTATATTGTTCAGGCCGGGCTCAAATTTGCAACCCTCCTGCCTCAGTCTCACAAGAGTGCTGGGATTACAGGTGTGCTCCAGCTTACATTTATATGTACCTCCTAGATTGCCTCCTAGATGTACTCTGATAACTTAATGAATGAACTAAAACACAAAGCTATTTGACTCAACCCTATATGGGCAGAAATCCAACCTTTGAGAATTCTGCGTGTATGTGTGTCTGTGTACATACATGCACACGCACGTGTATATGGTACTGAGGACCAAACCAGAGCCTTCACAGTGAGCTTCATTCTCATACCTTTTCATAGTTTTTATTTTGAGACAGGAGCTCACTAAATTACTAAATTGCCCAAGTTGGGCTTGGTTTTGCAATCCGCCCAGTTCAGTCTCCCACGTGCTGGGATTATAGGCACACACCAACATACTCAGGTTCTATCCTTTGAGAATTCTTGAACATATTTCTGTACCAGATTTTAAAAACATAATTCTGAAGTAGATTAATAGCAAATGTCATAAATCACTTAATAATATTTAAGAAACAAGAAATATTAGGTAATGATATTAAATGACTTGAGATGGTAACTTACAATGTAATTTTTACTGAAGTGACATCTACTTGCTTAGTAACACGGAAGTAAGAGTGTAGTGCATGCTCTTAGAATGCCAGTAATGTCTGCCTGGAGGCCTGAGAGGGAACAATGAAAGGTATCGCTACAAAGAAGAAGCTAGAGACTACTTTAGAATATTCGATCTCACACACAAAAACAATCCAGAACATGTTTGTGGACATTTTCTCAATTCTTATGAAATATTTGGACCCTGTGAAAAATAGAATAATTAACATACATTTAGAAACACTTCTAAGGACATCAAATAAAATGAGCATCAAGTTAATGAAAGGTTCCAAAGACAGTATCCCTAATCTACTGAAATTGTGTGGAGAACCCTTCGATCTGCATATATTTATTACTAGAGGTATACAATCTGTAACATTTTCTTTCCCTTTACAGAGATTACAGAGACCAACCATGGGATTAAATACGTAACACACAAAAGAGGAAATCAGAAAACGTTTCAAACCCAAGATACTTCATCTTGTATCTCTTCGTTATTCTTCACAGTCATATTTCTAATGAGTATTTAACATAACCTTAAGCTGTTTATCAAAGAATCAATGTTTTAAGCGCCAATGCTCACCCTCACCAAAAACTAACATTTCTGAACAATTACACTTTGTCACAGTAAAGAACAGCATTGTATAAAGACAAACAAAATAGCATTGTTTTGCTTTTCCCCTAAAAAGCTTAAGTTCTCAGGGAGCACAGTTTTTGTCAGTGTTAGTCACACTGAAGTGATTATTTAGTTTCTCTTGGGGCCCTTGTGAATACTGCACATGTCTAAAGGCTGAATATGAGTTTTGCCACATCTCTTCAGGGCAGGATAGATTAAAAGGTTCAAATATGCTTCTTCCAACAAGAGAAAAAAGTTTTAACAATGCTATCTTTATTGGGGTGCAATTCACTGCCCTCCAAGAATGGTTAATTGCATTTCTGCTGTCTTAATAGCTATCTCTGAGACACAAGCCACTGGAGTGTTTGTGTAGAGAAAATCTGCCATTTCCTTTATAGAAGCAAACAAATTTTATTCCATCATAACTTTTAAGGAAGAAGTAAGAAAAATCTCTGTTCTTAAATTGCAGTATATTTACCTTCAAAAAAAATCTAAAGAAAAACAAAAAGTAAATCTTGAAAAAGGCAGCACCATTAATCATATGAAATATTTTGATTAATTTGTATGTGTTGTTTCTTTTCTCTTTACTGTCCATAGGGCAGAGCACTTTTCCAGGGAAAAGATGAAACAGCCAGTTCTTGTTTGTGTGAGACAGTCTGGTTGTTACTTTGTATAGAAGAAGGGCCAAAAATGTAACACTGTAGCTACTATCAGTCCTAGCATTGATACAGTGCTGAATTAAGCTTTGCCCAGTACTCAGACCTAATGAATTTCAGAAGGAACAGGCAAGTATGTCATTTTGTAACTATCTGTTTAAGTCAATGTATTCATACAAAATTATAGATACACGTGCACTATGGGTTATCTACAAAGATTTAATTATTTGCAATTTTGAAAAGTACTGCAATATACACTGCAAATTATTAGATTCTATAACATACTTAATATTAAAATGTATGGAATAATTAATTAGGTAGCTCAAAAAATGCAAAGATTTTTAACTGAAGATTATAGTCACCAGGCAGAGTGGTACATGGCTATAATCTCAGCACTCGGGAGGCAGGAGAATTGCTGCGCTTACAAGGCAAGCCTGGGCTCCACAGTGAGCTCAAGGCCAGCCTAAATTATATAGCAAAACCCTACTCAAGAAAAACCAAAAGTTTTTAAAAATATAGTCAACAAAGCTAGTACTTACCTACCAGTAGCGATGACAGAAAGGTAATTCTTTTTGAGATGAGATTCCAGGTTTCTTCCCGTGACCAAGATGACCATGTCCTTTACCACTTGGACTACCTTGACAGGCTGCCCATTCATTATCACTGTTCTAAATTGATGAAACTGCTGCTTTATATATTATACATTGGCATAACTAACCTGTCCTTTGTAAGCCAAATCAGAAATTTTACACATGAACTGGCATTTACTTACTACATCACAGTGTGATTCATCAGTCAATAATTTAATTTCTGAAATCACCATCTTTGCCATTTTTACCTTTACTCTGTATTATTTTGATGATAAAAAGCACGAAACATCAACAGCTAAAACCTTCTGCCTCCTTCATGTGTGCTAGGTCATATTTGATAGGCACTGTACATTGATTTCATTTGTTCTTCACAATAATGCGGTGTAGAGAATACTGTAATTCTTATTTTATGGATAGAGACACAGAAGTACCATAACTTGTCCAGTATCACACTGCTAATAAATTATAAAGAAGGAATGAAATGTATGGAGTCTATTTCCAGACGTTCAGTATAATCACTGTTCATTCTCTGTAAACTAATGTCTCTACATTTAACACAATTGAGACAATGATAAAAATTAGTAGAAATTACATAAGTAAGGAATCTTTAGGTATAATACACTCCACTGTCAAGAACAAATAACAACTTAAAAAACATGTACAATGGGTTACAATTTTATCCATCAAGACTGTGCCTACACAGTAAAGGGTCTTTTAGTTTGTTTTTATCAGTACTGGGGACTGAATCCAGGCCCTCGCGCACACTGGATGAGCACTCTGAACACTGAGTTACATCCCAAGCCCGATGGTGAAGTTTAATTACTTTAAATTTTTAAACATTTTCCTTTCTTACATGAGAATGGCCCATTTAAACTTGTTTACATATTTTTCATATGAAGTATTTTTTGGTTTTTGTTTTGTTTTGCTTTGTTTGTTGATACAGAATCTATACTCTGGACTCCAGGCTTGCCTAGAACTCCCTGTGTAACCCAGGATGGCTTTGAACTTGTGGAATTCTCCACCTGGGTACTGCAGTTACAAGTATGCACCACCATCCCAGGTTCATCTGTACATATTTTTAAAGAATATGTAAAGCACATATGCAGAAAGCTGACTCTTACATAGTTTAATTTAGTAAACCTTTATTCATCACCCACTGTTCACTATGAGACAAAATAGATACTTAAATGTAATTAAAGCATGAATTTTAAATACTGTATGCTCACAAATAAGTGAAATGTATCATAAAATAACAAGGTGATACAGAGTAATAAAGGAATTATCTGTAAAGTGAGTGTGTTGTGTTGTTGGCATGATTCACTCAACCAAGAAGAGGGGAGGAAAGAAAATTAAGGCTTTCAAAGCTGGGGATATGTTCAGGTTGCACATAAGTAATGAGGCAGTAAGACAAATGGGTGGTAAAAGATCCCGGGTAGAGATCTTGGACAGAAAAGATAGTATAAGGGCATACAAGTAGTCAGCACAGCACAGCAAGTGCCAAAGTTCAAGCTGGTGATGTGGTTGTGGCATAAAATTTAAGGAAGGACATAGAAAGAGATGAGCTGGAGTAATGATTCAGTCAGAAAACTCCATCAGAAGTGCTCGGACTCATGCTTATGATGCACTAAAAACATGGGAAGGGACCAGCCTACTTATTCATTCCGTGTTTCCGTGCTTGAAAGTAAATATGCAGTGAGCTGGGCATCGTGGTGCATACCTGCTACAAGTAGGAGAACTGTCAATTCAGGCCCAGCCTGGACCACTGAATACCTTAATGAGGCCCTGACTCAAAATTATAACAAAGAGCAGGGCAGGTGGCTCAGTAAGGAGGTTGTAGATTCATCCTAATACTGCTACATGAATAAATATTTAGTGAGTGATATTTCCCTAACTTTCAAAGTAAGCCACTTCTCATCCCCAAATAAAAAGCAAAGCTATAACAACAAAGTAACAGCTAAGTATCTAATTTCTTGTGACCAAATACTATACTGAGTCAGAAATTATACAGCCTAATAGAGAAATAAACCTTAGCATCAAAATAATTGTTATTTTTAATTTCTTAGCAGCAAGAAATTTAATGAAATGTTATGATAATATTTCATTTGGTTGGAACAATCTGCAATTATTACAGTTAAATTCTGGATCAAATATGATAGTTTAATTCAAAATATATAAACAACTCTAAGGAGCAGGAAATCTTTCTTTTCTATTGTTTTTTGTTTTTTGTTTATTTTGGGGTTTTTTTTTGGAGATAGGGTCTCACTATGTAGTGAAAACTGGCCTTGAACATGCTTAAGTAGCCCAGGCTGGCCTCAAACTCACAGCAATGATCCTGCTTCAGTCTCCCAAGTGCTGGGATTATAAGATGCACGGAATCTTAACTACATTTTATTTCAAACTCTATTTCCTATTGAAAGGTTATTGAGAGTCTAGATTTGGAGCTAATATACAACACTATTATCATTTACAATGTTATACATTTTCAAACTCCTCACTATTTTTTAATGAGTTTATTGTAGAGTTGTCATTCATTTGAGGTAATAAAAGCAAAAGACAAATTCATGCACAGCAAGAATGAGGGCAACAGAAAGAAACCAACTACTGAACAGAGAAGTCAGCTATGATCAAGCTACAGGAAGTACATGACATAATATCCCATAGACACTGTATGACTCCCAGCACTGGGGTCATCTACAAAAAGTAACATCAAAGTTCATTCCATACAGAACTTAGTGCAGCTCTCTGTGAAGATCAGCCCAAAAATGATTTGTAAAAACCATACCCTGCAGAACAGCACTGGCAATAAACAGAGTTAAATAAAATTCAACTAAGCTCTTCCACTGGGCCCAAAAGACCAACTAATATGCAGTTCAATCACAGTGCTGAGCTTGTAAGAGTAGCAAGAGGCCCCTAACCCATTAACTAAGATATAACCAACTGCCTGCTTGATAAACTACATCCAATTAAGTTTTTTCTATCCCTTATTTCCACTTTTCTATAAATACTAACTGATTGTGTTGACACATTGTTGAATAGGGTTCTCAGAATTAGCTGTGCTCCTGGGAGATCCCTGGTCTGCAGATTGTTTTTGTTTAGATTTGTTTTGATTTTTCTTTATTCAAATCCTACTTGATATATTTGGCCTAAGGAATTTTCCTATTAATAACAGTGAGGGAGATTCTATGGTAAACTTTGCTGCTATCATTGTTTGAGACACGGTCTCACTACGCAGTTCATGTTGGCCTTGAACTCACGAGGTAGCCCAGCCTGGCCTTGAACTCATTATGATCCTCCTGCCCCAGCTCTTGAGTGCTGGAATTACAGGTATGGGTCACCACACCTGACTTGGTAAACTTTATTTTACACTCTGAAATGACAGCTTAACACACTTGAGGAAGACCAAACTTGATGCAGAGACAAAATAAATGTATCACAAGGGGAGCTCACAGTGTCAGCACAGATGCAGATACGGGCTAGGCGTGGTACTGGAACTCAGAGGGTGACTGCATTAACAGGACAATGACAGCTGAAGCTTCCACTTCTAGTTTAGAGTACCTAAATTCCCATCCAGGCATCCAACAAACACCTGAAAATTCTTAGAACCAACAATGGTGATTCATGTCCCACTTCCAACTTGCTCATCTTTTTTTTTTTTGTTTTTGTCTTAGTACACGTTCAGGCCGGCCTTGAGCTCACTCTGTAGCCCAGGCTGGTCTTGAACTCACAACCATCCTCATGCCTCAGCCTCCTACTTGTTCATTTTCAATCTTAGGAAAAAATCATAAAACTGATGGTATCTTCTTTGTACTGGCTCCTAAAAGCTGCAAAGTAAATGCGTGGTGAACACAGCAAACGTGTGAGACTTCAGTGAACTTGCTCCTATCTCTTCGCCTTCACCTGAACAATTTTGTATACTACCTTAAATCTTTTGTTCTGAAACAAGAGAATTAAAATTAAATAATTTTGGGGCGGGGATAGAGCTCCATGGCACAAGTGCCTGCCTGGCAAGCACGAGGCCCTCAGTTCAATTTCCAGTACCAAAAAAAATAAAAATAAAAAAGCAAACTTAAACAATTTTAACAAGAAAATAGTACCTTTATATCAAAATTACAATCAAGTCTTCTAATTAACACGATGAAAGTGCCAGATGAGTTGTCTTTTACTGGTGGAGGCATTATGGGTTCACAAGCATTCTCTGGTTTTGAATTAATCAAAAAACCCTGAAAAAGAATTGGTAATAAAGTTATTGCTGTGTTTCACTTAATTAATCAACTTACCTCTGCACGGATCTTTGCTTCATGGGCTTCATATTAGGCTAGGTGCGTTATCTGGCAACTGTAACTGTTCACAACCCCAGAGCTTCTATAGTAGTATTTGGTTTCATAAGCATTTAGTACTTTAAAATAAGTTCTGTTTTAATATTAATGTGTATCTTTTTAATCATATATAGGACAATCATGCAAAATGACAACCACCATTAACGTGGTGATGTGTTTCTCCACAATGATTGACATTCCTAAGCCAAGAAAACCCTTTTTTCCGCAGGGGACAGGGCTGAACACAGGGCCTTCACACTGAACTATAGCCGCAATCCTTTTCTATATTTTATATCAAGACAGAGTCTAAGTTGCTAAATTCCCCAGGCTGGGCTCAAATTTGCCATTCTCCTGCTTCAGCCTCCCAGACTTCTGAAATTACTGGCATGTGCCATCATAGCTGGCTGCAAATCTTTTTTTAAAATTAATTTTCAACTTTATTTCATGTTATCAAAGAAGGAAAACGTACACTGTAAGTAAGCTGCTAGGCATTTACTTTATAGAAACACTAGTCTTAGTATGTAAAACAACATATAACACTGTTTCTTATACTGGTTTTCAATAGCAAAAACCAAAAATCATGCACATCAATAAATTAGCCACTTTTTAAATTACAGTATATTCATACAATAAAGACAATACAACTATTAAAAATGAAATATATGTATATATACTAATTAAAACAATGTCTCTAAAATAATTAAAGGAAAATAACAAGTTGCTTTCCCAGAAATGCTGGGTACTTAACATCACTGAATGTATTAATGTAGAATTTTGTTAATAGACTAAAACAAAAACGCCAAATGGTCATCTCAACACATGTAAAAAAAAAAAAACTGAATCCAAATATAAAAGGGATAGTCATGTTCATTAAACTCATCTGTAACAAGAAATAAGGAATGAAAGATATGACATAATACTTCAACAACAGTTCTCCATGGTATTTAAATTTGTCAAAACGACCAATTAACAGGACTTGGCAATTTCTCCTGCCTTAAACTGTACTGCCTGGCTGATTGTAAGGAAAGCTTTTGCGCATATTTCTGAAATAAAATGCACCAGTGCTTCATTTATTCAGAGAACAGGTCTTCTTGATTATACGAAGGTTTTGGGTCTGCGTTACGGAGAAGCAGAACCACAGTGGCCCTCCCAGTGGGGAGCGCTGGCTTTATTCTTATTATATTTATGCCTTTTCCTCATTTCTGTACCTTTCTGTATATAATTTTGTTTTAATGCAAAATCATATACTACACTAAATTGTTTTCAACATGTCTATAAAAGCAATTAAACTCAACCTATATATCATACCAAGAAAGCAGACACATCAATTAAAGACATTATGAAGCTGGGCATGCTATCACATGCCTGTAATCCCCAGCTCCTCAGGAGGCTGAGGCAGGAGAATCTCCTCAGTCCAGTTCAAGGCTAATCTAGACAACATTACAAGACCCCATTCCCTCCCCAAAAAAGAAAAAAATAACTGAATGAACTATGGCAAATTTCTCCTCAGGGTAAATGACAACTCCATTAAGAATGCTACCTAGCTAAAGCAAAGTTAAAAACACATCCCCAGCTGGGCATGGTGTTACACATCTGTAATCCCAGGCTGAGGAAGGAGGATCACTTCAAATTCAAGGTCAGTCTAAACTACAGAGTGAGACCCTGCCTGAAAAAACAAAAACAGCTCAGCAAAGCAGGCCCTGCGTGCCCCAGGGGGGCAAGCCCAGCACAGGACACTGCTTCCCGAGAGGCCCTGAAGAGGCAGCAGTTGGTGAGTAAGGTAAACCAGCACTATGTTTGGCACACAGCCACACAGAAGTGGGCAGGAGGGGCTGCCATTTACTTCAAAGGGATCTGCATGAACCCCAGCAGCAGGACAGGCCCAGGTCGCATCACTGCCAAAGCCCCAGAGTGGAATACGGAAAGAGCCACCCAGTCACACTGGACGGCCAGCAGCTAGGAAGCAGACGAGAGGGAATCTGCTGAGAGGTGGGAGCTGGGACCACCAGGACTCCACTCCAGCGGCCACCTTGGCCCACTGGCACACGCCAAGCAGTCTTGGCCTGCAGCACGGCAAGGGTACTCCCCTACCCTAGACCACAGGGAAAAGCTAGCGGTGCAGAACAGAGGCAGCTGTGCAAGGTCCAGAAGGAGTCAGCTATACTCAGGTCTGGAACAACCCCAGGATCTCCCCACCAAAGGGCGCCACAGCAGCCGGGAGAGTGCCCCAAAGTCACACACAGTAGGAGAAATGGACATACAAAACGTTGTCCGCCAAAGACCAGTCCCAGCCTCCACACCAAAGGCCAGGATCAGCCCCACACCCTGCACAAATTCTACTGCGAGCTTGGCAGGGTTACACAGCACATTTCTGGGATCCAACTTGGATCCTATCACAGAACTGTGGACGGCGGGAGAATTTTACTTTTTTCTTCCTCTTGGTTTGTTTGAATGGTTGTACTTTTTCAGTCTGGTTGACCTGGGTTTTTTGTGTATGTTCTTGTTTGTTTTGTTTTTTATTTTATTTTTAATTATTTAGGTTTCTTACCTTTACTTTTGTTTTCTTCTATTTGTCTTTTTTCTCTATTCTCTCAACTGTCTCTCTTGTTATTATGATGCTTTCAGGTGGTAACAGTCTCTTTTTGATTCACTTCAATATTCTTTTGCCTTCTCTTTCATTTCTTCTCTCCTGCACTCTCTTCCACTTTCCCAAAACTTGGGTGATCAGCCTTTGCCTTACAGCCTTGCTTCTACTATATTTCTCTTCATTTATCTCTCTGTTTTGTCCCCTAGCTCTCTGTTTAGGGGGTATTTAAGCCCCCTAAACAGGATGAAATTATTCTACCTAGGAGAAATTCATGGCACACAAGTCCCTGGTATATGTTGGATGTTCTTATGTTCAACAAACCAACAGCCACCATCATATTAAAAGCTTTCACTCTAAAATCGGAACAAGACAAAGATGTCCACTACCACCATTCCTATTTAATATAGTTCTGGAGACATTAGCCAGAGCAGTTAGACAAGAGAAAGAAATACAAGGAATAAGGACAGGAAAGGAAAAAGTTAAATTATCATTATTTGTGAATGATATGATATTCTATATAGAAGACCCTAGAAACCCCAGCAAAGGATCTGTAGACTTAATAACTGAATTCAGTTGCATAGCTGAATACAAATTCAACACTCAAAACTCAAGAGCATTCCTGTATACAAACAATAAACACACTGAGAAATACATTAAGGAAACAATACCTTTCACAAGAGCATTGAAAAACATAAAATAACTAGGAATCAATCTAAGAAAGTAAAAGATCTATACATTGAAAATTACAGTACTCTGAAGAAGGAGATCCAAGAGGATATCAGAAAATGGAAAGATATCCCTTGTTCATGCGTAGGAAGACTCAACATAGTGAAAACGGCCATATTCTCAAAACTGCTACACAGACTTAATGCAATCCCAATCAAAATACCATTAGCATACCTCACAGAACTAGAGAAAACATTTCTAAAATTCATTTGGAAACAGAAGAGATCCAGAACAGCACAACAGTTCTGAGCAACAAAAGGCAAGGAAGGGGACAGCACACTATCAGACTTGCAATTATACTACAAAGCTACTGCAGTACTGGCCAAAAAAAACCTGAGAATCAATGGAACAGATTAAAAAATGTACTAACAACTTCAAACACAAGCAGCCACCTTATCTTTGACAAAGGACTCAAACACATTAACTACAAGAGCCTCTTTCATAAATGGTGCTGGCATGAGCTGGGGATATAGCTCAGCAGCACAGCACCCTCCTGGCAAGGGTGAGGTCCCGAGTTTGATTCCCAGTACCAAAAAAAAAAAAAAAAAAAAGAAATTTAATTTAATTTAATTTAATTTAATTTAATTTAATTTAAAACTGGTGCTGGAAAAACTGGCCTTCCACATGCCAAAACCTAAAACTATACCCATATCACCATGCACTAAAGTCAAAATGGATCAAAGATCTAAATATTAAAACAGAAACACTAAATCTATTGGAAGAGAAAGTAAGTAGAACTGTTGAAGACAGGTGTAGGCGAAGATTTCACACACAAAATCCCAATTGCATGGAAAATACTGCAAGTATCAACAACTGAGATGTCATCTTATGCAAAAGCTTTTACACAGCAAAATAAATTACCAGAAGAGTAAAAGGACAACCAGAGTGGAAAAAAATTTTACCCAGTTGTTCCTCAGACAAGGGACTAACATCTACAATATATAAAGAATTGAAAAACCTTAGATCTCAAATTTAAAGACCCAATCCAAAAATGTGCATCTGAGATGAATACACACTTCTCAGATTAAATACAAATGGCAAATACATATGAAAAAATGTTTAGCATCACTGGTCATTCGAGAAATGCAAATTAAAACAACACTGGGATCCCATCTCACTCCAGAATCAATGGCTGTTATCAAGAAGTCAACCAATAACAAATGCTACAGACGCTATGGGGAAAAAGGAACCCTTCTCCACTGTTGGTAGGAGTGTAGGTTGGTACAACCACTGTGGAAAAATCAGTGTGAATTCCTCAAAAAACTAGGATTAGAGGTCCCATTTGACCCAGGTATTCCCCTTCTGAGTATCTTCCCTGGAAGAATTAAAAACATCATAGCACACCAATATATCCACACCCATGTTTACAGCAGCACAGTTTGTCATAGGTAAATCTTGGGAACAGCCTAGATGCGCATCAACTGAGGAATGGATTTAAAAAGATGTGGGGTTTTTTTTTATACAATGGAGTACTACTCAGACATAAAGAAGGACAAACTAGACATTTCTAGGTAAATAGAGGCACCTTGAGACCATACTCTTAAGTGAAATAAATCAGTCACACACATGTAAATACCACATTGTTTCTCTGGTGTGAGAAACTGAAATGGTAAGGACCAAAGGATAGAACAGGTATTGTGAAACAGGAAGAAATGGTTCAAAAGAAAAGAGAACTAGAGAAGGGAAGGGGGAAAGGAAGTAAGGAAAAAGAAAAAAAAAGGATTAAAAAGGATAAAATGGAAATAAAGCTTTGTAAATAAGGAGGGGAAGCAGGGTTGAAGAGAGAAGAGGGCTGGGGGAGGGGAGGGCTGGGGATATAGCTCAGTGGAATAAGCGCCTGCCTAGCAAGCGCAAGGTCCTGAGTTCGATCCCCAGTACCGCCAAAAAAAAAAAAGACTTGAGAGGGGAGGGGACTGGGAGAAAAAAGAGTCAAGATATATCATAGACCAATACAAATTTCCTATGATGAATATGATCATTGTGTATATTAAACTGTACCAATAACATTTTAAAAATTATGCCAGGTGTGGTGGCACATGCCTGTTATCCCAGCGCTCGGCAGGCTGAGGCAGGAGGATTGCCAGAAGTTTGAGGCCAGCTTGGACTACACAGTGAATTCAAGGTCAGCCTGGACTACACAGCAAGACCCTGTCTCAAAAAACAAAACAAAAAAATTTTTAAAAAGACATATCCCCATTTCAGAGATGTTACACTGTGGCATAATAAAATGCAGCTTAGATCCATGAAACATGGTACAAACAAAAAGAAAAGGGCCAGGATGTAGCTCAGTGGCACAAGCACCTGCCTGGCAAGTACAAGGTCCTGAGTTCAATTCCCCATACCAAAAAAAAAAAAAAAAAACAAAGAAAAAGAAAAATACAAAACAAAAAGAAATCACAAGTAGGAATGGGAATTTCTTCTTTTAGTCATTTCTGTATTGTTGAATCTACTGTAACAAGCATGTATTATTTTTAAATTTAAGATAACATAAAAATCAAATCCAGATAAACTAAGTCCTCCAATGAAACATTTTGCCCTAAATGGAATGAATTTTTAAGAAAACAGGTCCTAAAGTGTTAAATATTACCTTTCCTATGAATGATTCTAAAATGAATAGCTCGCTAAAGTAGATTACTAATTCCTATCCTTCCTCAGATGTAAATTATTTAAAACTAAACACAAATTTTCTTTATTTCATCCACAAAGCCTACCAAGCAGCATGATGAACTTTGTCAATTAATTTGGCAAAACTCTCTGGTCCCTAAAACAAGAGTAGCCAAGATGGTGCTATCCTATCACTGTTCGAGACAGTCCGTTCTCACTGAAAGAACATTTGTTCTTCAATCAAGGATCCTCTCCATGCCTCTGTCAGGGGCTCTTTATACTAAGACATAAGAACCCTAAGGAAATTACCAATGCTAGGAGACTAGCATTCTTCTTTGTGCTGTTGTAATCCTCTGATAATTAACAGGGGCACTGGAAAATAATACTGCTTGCAGGCTGGCATCTCAGTATGATCAGACATAGAGTTAAATATATACTACCGTACATTTATATGTAAACATGCTGATTTTCCTTGAAAAGCTTTTAGAACTATAATACACATACAGCAAAGAGCACAAAATATAATTTCAGCTTAGTGAATTTTCACAAACTGAGCACATCTTTATCAGGAAATAAAGCAGTAATAATGATCCAGAAATTTCTACCCTCCTTACCAGTCATTATTCACATTCCATCCCCAGTGGCACTACCTGGACTTCTAAGCACTTAGATCTGGTTTTACACTTGACATAACAGTCATACAGGACAGTAAATGCTATTTTAAACTTCTTTCTCTCAGTGCTGGATTTGTGAGATTCTCTCCTACTGCTGAGTATCTGTAACGGAGAGAGGTCCTCTGTAGACCTTTTGTTTTCATTTCTAAACACCAGTATTCCAACCTGTAAATATACCACAATTTATTCCACTGTTGATAAGCACTAGTTTGCTGCAATTATAGTGTTACTATAAACATTCTAGTGTAAGTCTGGTTGTAAACGCATGTACACCTCTACTGAAGATATACACAGAACTGGAATCACAGGTTCTCAAGCTAAATGACAGGCTATGCAGCTTTGATAAATACCACCAAGTGATTTTTCCAAAGCGACTCTGGTCACCCATTTTTAACTGAATAGTCAAATAACCTAAATATAAAAATTACATTTAACTTAATCTTGCTTTAGTACTCCAGAAAATATTTAGTTCAAGGTAAATGCGATAGAACAATTACTTTTGTTAGTAAGTTACACTGGTTAAGAAGGTCATAAAAGATAAGTCAATAAAATGATTTTTTAAAGATTGTTTCTGGCTGCAAAGAGCTTTAGATTTTCCTTCCCTTCAGCTTACACTGAACAGCAAACCACCTAACAAGTAAATTGAGTAACCACATGTATACAGTGATGCTGAAATGGATAAATTTGTACAAATCCAAATTCTTTGTCCCACACAGCTGAAGAATAAAATCGCAGACTAAAGGGAGTTAGGCGGGTGTTTATTGAAAATTAAAAGAAAAAGCAACCTCGTGGTGAACATCCAGCAAAAGAGATTTCTAGAAGAGGAAATGCTGGCCTCAAACAACGAGCAGAGCAATAGAGACTTGTTTTCAAAAGGTGGCATTATAGGTTTACGCTTTGGAGACAATTCATTATTTAGCTGGTTCACAAGAAACTGAGTTCAAAGGAAACTGCTTATTCTGCATTTCTAAGTTTTTCCAAGTCCAGCTCCAGAGGAGCTGCCAAATAACTTCTCTACCTTTCCATTTTTATTTTAACTGTCACCCTTTGTTCTTACGTTTTCCTTTACTTTGCTAAGCTTATCCCTTTGCTTGAATTAGCTCTTAACTCTGAGGAGCTATTTTCCTTTATCCATCCTACCGACTCTGTTGACCCTAGAATCCACCTACCGCTCGACTGTTCTGACTACCTACTCATCATGACTAAATTAAACTACAGCCATCCTGTCCACAACAAAGCTGAAAGCAAGGCAGCAGAGCATGTTTAAAATTACAAGTGAGAAGAGAGGGAGAAAAGTGCTAACTTGTTTTATTAGTAAATACCTAAAATTATGAGATAATAATTACAGTAATAGCAAGCAATGAGTCGCACATTTGTTGAGTATGGCACTCAGGGCTGCGTGTCCGGCATTATGCCCTTTCAATGTACTAACTCGGTTCATCTTTGCAGGAACTATGACCTACCTAATACTGTTATGATCCCCATTTTATAGCTGAGAAGCTAAGTCACAAAAAGGTAACTTTCCAAGGTTACACATGCTAGCATGCAACCCCAGAATCAACTTCCAGGACCCATGTGCTCAATCACTATACTGTACCACCTCAAGAAAAAAGGAAAAAAAAAAAAAAAAAAAACCTAGGTAAGGCACAAAGTGAGCAACAAGAAGAGAAGCGAAGCTGCTGGGTGTGGTGGCACACATTATAATCCTAGCACTGGAAGGCTGAGGCAGAAGGATCACTGAGTTTGAGGTCAGCCTGGGCTACAAAGCGAGTTCAAGGCCAGCCTGAACTAAATAGTGAGACCCTGTCTCAAAAAGACAAAAAAAAAGAGAAATGAATATTTACAAAAATAAACCAAAATGTTTGTCTAAAAGATAGTTAAAATTGATTCCAAAATTTTAGACAGATGCAGTAATTCAAATGATGATGTCAAAGGGCCCTATCTGTCATAATTTTTACCTTGAAACAGATCAGAAAGAGTTAAAATAAGCAGTGTTTGTTATCAACTAAAGTTTCCCTAATATGAGACCCACTCACTGACTCCTACAGGACTGTGGGTCTGGGAACTGAGCCTGGGGACCACTAAGCTACACACAGCTCCAACCCTTTTCATTTATTTTTGAGACAGGTCTTGCTAAATTACTGAGGCTGCATTCAAACTTGTGATTCTCCAGTCTCAGCCTCCTCTGTTGCTAGGACAATAGGTGTAACCACCATGCCTGCAGCCCAACCAATTTATTTTTATCAACAACTTTCTGCAATGTTAAAGACACCTGCACTCATGTGCACTCTTTTCTCTACTTATTGGATCATTCTTACAAATCTGCTAATAACTTTCATACACAGAACACATTTAATTCTTTTTCTACAAATATTTGTAGATACTTCTTTATGCATTTTAAAACTCCTTTGTAAACTGGGGATGTAATTCAGTAGTAAAGTATGTGCTTTGTATGCTTGAGCCCTTCAATGTGATCCCAACACCAAAAAGAAAAAGAAAATCTTTAAAATTTACTGAGGTAATATTAAGTTCCTTTAACACTGTCTTCCTGAATACACTTCACCATTTCATGAGTGTCTTGCTTAAGTAGCAGGATGCATGAGTAAGACTGAGTTCTTTCCCAAGCAATTTATATCTGTTAAGAATTAACAGACCTAAAACGGGCATGATGGCACACACCTGTAATCCCAGCACTCAGGAAGCAGAGGCAGGAGAATCACCATGAGTTTGAGGCCGGCCTGTGCTACATAGTGAGTTCACGGCCAGCCTGAACTACATGGTGAGACTTGCTCTCAAAAAACAAAAGAATTAACAGACCTAATATGGTGCAGTACAAACAACATGTGATACAACTGTACACAACGGAGCACTTCTAACTATGGAGGTGGTAAATGGAAAAGTAGGCTATAGCTTGGTTCTTCACACTTTTTTCAGTTCAGTGACAAAAACTAAACTACTGTTAGTTGATCTTGGCCAGTGTAACAACAGACAGGAACTATCACTGTTTAACCTGTTCTAGATATCACATGTCTATTGGTACACTACAAAACTGAATAAAGGTTCTGGCAAACACATCATAGTTATTTTAAGAAAGTTTGGACATATATTGCTACTAAACTATAATTATTTCATCTTTTAAGATCCAATAGCAAAAATTAATATATGCATTATTTCAAGCTTTCTACCCACCTGCAAATTTTAAGGTTGTACCTTTCATGCCTTTCTGTACATCACTGAGCAGTGAATAAGATAGAAATATGAAAGTATATAACGTCTTAAAATTAACTCTTTAATGAGATTAAAAGATTTTTTAAAATTTCTTCACAAATTAGACCACACATCTGTAGTGTCTCAAAGTTACATCTTAGAACCAGATGTGGTGGCACACACCTGTAATCCCAGCACTCAGGAGGCTGAGGCAGGAGGATTGTTGCGAGTTTGAGGCCAGCCTGGGCTACAAAGTGAGTTCAAGGCCAGCCTGAACTGCATGGTGAGACCCTGTCTCGAGAAGACAAAAAAAAAACCAAACAAACAAAAAAAAAAATCAAAGTTATCTCACATTTTGTATACTTTTAAATTTCTCCTAGTAACTTCCTCTGGTTATATATTTTACTTAATGAATTAAATTTTAATAAAAGATTATTTTAAGATATAATTCTTAAAAGCCTATTAAATCCAAAATCATTAAAAGATTACTTTAAAATGCTTACAAAGTCAGCAGTATAAGTTAAACCAATTATATAATTTTTGCAGGCAGACAAGTATATAATTTTTATAATTATTATTTGTGAAAAAGTCCAGAAAGTACTAGAGATAAGTGTTTCGTATTAATATTCCACGAATGTAAAAGTTTATTAATTAAAAACCCCAAACTATTATACTTAAGTGCACTGGGGTTTAAAAAGAAAAAAAAGGGAAAAATTCACAATGTCAGTATGTGGCTTAAAATTACTTAATAATAATAATAATAAAGTTAATAATAACAATAATGTCCTGAAATGAAAATGTTTAAGTAATTTGCTCTAAAAGGATTTGATAACTAGGATTGACCTGCTGCTAAGGTAACTTACACTTCGGGGCCAGGAAGGAAAAACGGGAACTTGTTTTACTCTCTTGCCTTAAACAACTAGAAAACCAAAGCTGAGGCATCAGTTTCCACATACTGGGCAACAGCGCAGGCAGAACAAAGACTTCCACGAAAAGAAAGACAAATGACATGAACCTTGTAAGTACTTCACTTTCCTGCTGAAAGATCCCAGAACTTACTACCAGGCAAAGGAGCCCAAGACAGACGGTGGTCTCCCTGAGCCCTGGAGACGAAGTTCAGAGGCTGTAGAGGTCAGCCGCAGCTGGACTCTGTGGGGCAGAGCCCCGAGAAAGATGGCGCTGCGAGGAGAAAGGGAGCTCCAGACAGAGGGAAGGGACCCGCTCAAACTTCTTCCCGAACAGTGCGTGCGCGCGTGCGCGGAAGAATCTACCAAGACTAGGGCAAGAGCCTGGGTAGGAGTAAACAGTACCTGGAGCTCACACAAGGCTGGGTGGGTACAGTTCATGATCCACAGAGCAGAGCTTTCTAATACACAGAGAACCTAAGAAGAGTCCTCAAAGGGGAAGTGAACAAAATTAACCTTTAACATATGAAATAAATGAAAATAAAAACTCAGTTTATCAAAAGTTGTGAGATATATCTAAAACAACATCTTTAGGAAAATTTATAGCACTAAATAACTATGCAGTATAAAGAAAGAGAAAAAGTCTCCTATCAGTGACTTTTTTATCTAAGGAAACTTGAAAAAGAGAAAAACAAATTAAACCCCAAATAAGACCACGACGGATACAGTGAATGAAGGCCACTTTCCTCACACGAGGCCTCTGGCTGTGTATTATTACCGAATAAGCAGAGAGGGTTAACGAAGTTGAGTAACTCAGGAGCAACAGAAATAGAATGTGTAACCCAGTAGCTCTAACAAAAGGCCATGTTCTTTCCATGCTTGCACGCCGCTCATCTTCACAAAAGACTGAGGCAAAACCAGGACTAAGTTCTAGGCTTCCCCCGGGTGTGGTGGTGCAGAGCTGTAATCCCAGCATGTGAGAGGCTGAGGTAGGAGGATTGTTTCGAGTTCGAGGCCAGCCTGGGCTACAAAGTGAGCTGAAGGCCAGTCTGAACTGCATAGAAAGACCCTGTCTCAAAAAGACACAAAAAGAAAAAAAACACAAAAGAAAAAGAAATAAATTGTAGGCTTCAGTATTCTCAGTCCTTGGTGTTATGTTACTACAATCAGCATATTAGATCCATGTGCTTATTAAAATTATGAACATCCCAGTTTATCTCTTTCTTCCTCTTCTTACACCTTTTTTCTCCTATGACATGAGCATATTTCACTGGATTGTGTAAAGTCTACAACTAGTTTAAAGAAAACGTGTTCCAAATTATTGGACAATGTTAAAGTTATCGTACAATAAGGTGAAGTCCTAGAATATACAGAAAGTTTTACATTCACAAACCACAAAGGCTTATCAGCCTAGTTTTAGAAAAGAAGTTTAAGAATATTCAGCTATATTTTTATAGGTAAATGGTCACAACTAGAGACCATACTCATAAGTGAAATAAATGAGATACGCATGTGTAAGCAACATATTGTATCACTAGCGTAAGAACCTGAAAGTGTGAACATAAATTAGGAGGTATGATGAACATTGTGAAATGAAAGGAAACTGCTCCAAAGTAAAGAGCAACTGGGATGAGGGGAAAGAGCAAAGGAAGAAAGGGATAATTATGTATGTATATGCAGCATAGCTAATATAGTTGTACTACTGACTTAGGTCACTTTATTGTAAGGAACAGTTAATGATTAGTTGTTTTATCAATTTTGCATGTCTATGTTTGTTTTCCTGAGTATACACTTCGAAGTTATCAGTATGTAATATAACAACCATTGATAATTCCCTGTCATCTTGTCTGTAATTCAGTTTTTTTTTGCATGTATAATTTTGTATTCTTTCTTTTTTTTTTTAATTTTATTTTAAAGACAAAAGAATGGAGACATATGAACCAGAAAAGCCATAAACAATACAGAAAATACAAAGTTATACAGAATACAGTAGGGAATTAGAACTGGATGTTGTATTACATAATTATCTTCACATTAGTTAACACAAAAACATTAAAGGAAATATCAAATTATAGATAAGATAGTAGGGAATTTGCACTGGATGCTGTATAATATAAAGTTATCTTCACTTCTGCTAATACAAAACGACTGAGGAAATACAGAATTATAGAGAACATAGAAGGGAATTAGCTCTGGATGCTGTCCTACATGATGTTACCTTCATCTTTGTTACTCAGGTTACACAGATGATGGCCCTTTGGATCAGTTCGTTTTTTCTCCTCCCTCATCTCTGTTGCCCTACCACTCAGTCAGTCATCTTCCCTGTGATTATAACTGTACTCCTGGGTTTATCTATATCCTTGGACTCTCGCCTTGGGAAGAGATATAGCTGCCTCAGACTATACTAAACATACAGGGGTGTATACAAACTGCCATGGTTGGAGGTGGGAAAGCACATATGCTCACAGCGGACCGCCCGGCTCCACCCTGTCGTTGTGCTATGGGTGGGGGCGGGTCCAGACCTTGTGGCTCCAGCATTACCGTTCCCCACCCCTTGCAGCTGGGCAATGGGTCTCCGAAGCTGAAGCTACGAACACCGAAACGAGGGCGTGGGCCAGGGGTGTGCTTGGAGCGGCAACCTCCTCCCTCTCTATCTCGTCTCCCTCCAACTGCGCCATGTCAGATCTGCGATGCCCTCCTCCAGAGGAGGTTCTGCTTAGACATATCAATCATGTAATTTAAAACTTGTTTCAGCAATTCCCTTTTTCAATAATCCAATAATACTGCTCCTGAGCGGTAGACTTAAACATAAGAGGAAAAAGAAGAGAATAGCTCTGAAAAAAGAAAAAAAAAATCACACCCTGTGAAAATAAATGACTAAAAACATTTATTTTCATGTCTAATAGTAAAAACGAGATGACTCCAACATCCATTATGAAAACTTATGCTTAATTATTATTATTATGCTTAATTATTATTAAACATATGCTTAATTCCCTAATATGAATGTAACTACCACATATTATAAATATATACTGATAGAAAAATATTTTTAAAAAGAAATAAGAGGCAGATATTTCTATCCTAATTGGACACTATATATTGTATAAAACATACACATGTACCAAAATATCACAGGGTAACCCAGAAATATGTACAATTTTTGTGTCTGTTAAAAAACAAAATTTTAAAAGAAAGAAAACCTAAAGAAATTAAAGTTCAAAATCTATAGTATTTTATGGCATTGTAAAACTATACAGCCATTAGAAGTAATAACGTAGATACTTTCTAGCATGAAAACTGACCTAGATCCACATTAACACAAGAAGGAAAACAACCAAGTAGGAAGGTTAAATATATTAAATGTATTAATGTACATTTAAAATGCTTAAATGTATTAAGTACAGATTCATTGTATATGTAAGCATTTATATGAATATATATATATGAACATCCATCTACAAAATATATACCATTTATGCCAGAAAACAGGTCCAAAATATTATATACTAATATGCTAACAATAGCTAGTTCAGAAAAATATACATGATTTTCACTTTCTCCTTCATGTCTTTTATGTGTGTGTGCTAGAGATTGAGCTCAGAGTCACATGCATACCTTCTGATACTCTTTACCTTTTTCAAGTGACTATGTATGAGTTTTATAATAAATAATTATTAATAAGAAATGTTTTCAGACCACACAAAGAACCACCTTACTAAATACCTTGTGCCCTTACCATATTACTATTTTCTTACCTTTAAACCTTCAGCTGGAGGTCTGTAACCAAATTTTGCTGGAAGATCATCAAATGTCTGAGATGCATTTTCAAAATTATACTAAATGTAAAATTAAAAATAATCAAGTTAAAACCAATTATATGACATTAAAAATTTTTTAAAGTTTGAAACATTAAAATGTATTAAATTGTCATTTTCATAATCCTGATTTCTTAATGTACCTTATCATAATTTGTCAAATTTGTAAATGTGTATCTAGTAAAACAGCAAGAACTATATACAAAATATAACACACACAAATGTTTAAATTTGATTTTTATTTCATATTATCAAATGACAATAATTCTGTAACACCAAACAACCTACTGTTTCCTGGGTTATCCACAGATATTTCCCTAATAAGCATTTTCTACACATGCCATATTTTTTAGCAGAAGAGTTCCACTTTATTTTCTCTATATTTTAAGGGTTTGATTTAATGCAAATGATTTACAGGATTTCATTCTCTATCTGTGAAAAATTACTTTTTCCCCAGGAGAAAAGGCAACATCAAATCATACCTTGAAGGCTTTAATAATTTTGATATAATTTCATCCACAACAGAATAATGAAAAGACTAAACTCAATGAAGTACATATACAGAGAAAGCTGAACATGTTGAAACTCTAACAACTTTCCTCCTCTCATAACTGATTCTTATTTGGTAGTATTTATCAGTCTTTTGCTTAAAGCAAACAAAGATTATCTGTGCTTTTAGAAGACAATAGTAACGGTACAATTTTGAGAGGAGTTCACTGCACCATCGAATAATGCTCAACGTGCAACACAGAGAACAGGAGAGAGGGAAGATGGGGGAAACTAAGCACAAGATCAACAACTATGGCAGCACAGAAGGAAACTGTGATGTACGAGAAGGTAAGACGGCGGTGCGTAACCTGTAGGCTACAAATAGAAAAAGCAAAACATTTTGGGATATGGATAAAAAGGATGGAGCAAAGCAGGGGCATCACCTAACACTCACTGTAACACCGACAGAAAAGTGGGGAGGGCGTCAGGTAAACCTTCAGTATTCACACAGCGCGGAGTGCGTGGCACATCCACATCAACAGCTGCACCATTCTTTAACACCTACTGGTGAGCCCCATTTTAGCCTCTTATGGCATCTGCAAAAAGTATCAAGATAAAGAGCTCAACAATTTAATAAGAAATTTCCTAATCTCTCTTAATAGAGCAAGTCTTCCTGGTTCACCCTCAACTCAGGTCCTGGTAACCATACCATAAGCAGAAAAAGCAGGAGAAACTCAACAAACTACACACAGGATTTAGGTAGTGCAGTTCTTGCATCACGCTGAAATACTATATTGTCTCCATATACCCTCTTTTACCTCTGTTCCTCACTGTATGCTTGCAATTAATTCAACAAACTGATTCAGCATCTGAACCTATCCATTCCATGACAGTCGGTACAGCAGCATACCTGAACACCATCACGTACATGTGGTGACTGACCTAGGCTAATTTCCCATTGCAACAGTAATTCATATTCACAGTGTGCACTATTGGTTTACAAAGTCCTTTACAGTCATCAAGTGCTTTTAAATCTATGACCACAATTTATCATTCAATCTCTCAATTAAAGTATCTTTCTCTAATTGCTTCAATTAAATATGATCAGCTTCAGGTTGAACATGAAGTTATTTAGCTCCTTCTATTCAAATATATCACTGTAAAATAAAGAAACTCATCTAGATAAATGGAGATAGACCAAGGAAAAAATATAGTGCACAATAAATCTAATGCACTTGAATCATCACAAAGCCATCTTTGCCTATCCTAATAACTAGAAAATTTGTCTTCCACAAAACTGGTCTCTGATTCCAAAAAGGTTAGAGATTGCTGATGTTAGACCTCTGTTACTATCATCTTTACTTTATAAACTTTGATTAATCTGCAAACAATTAATGTATTACATGTATTATTATTATTTATTAATTTATTATGGTCTGTCCATGGGTAAACAACATATTGTCTCACTAGTATAAGAACCTGAAAAAGTGAATAAAAATTAAGAGGTATGATAGACATTGTGAAATGAAAGGAAACTGCTCAAAAGTAAAGAGCAACTGGGATGAGGGGAAAGAGAAAAGATAGGGATAATTATGTATGTATGTACACACAGGAGAGCTAACATAGTTGTACTACTGACTTCTATTGCTTTACTGAAAGGATCAGTTAATGATCAATTTTGATCAATTTTGCATGTCTTTGTTTTCTTGAGAAACCACTTTGAAGATACCAATATGTAATACAACCACCATTGTTAATTTCCTACCACTTTGCCTGTAATTCAGTATTGCCTGTATTGTTCTTATGCTATTTTGTAAATGGATGCCTGTTTGTTAATATGCTTTCCTTCTTTTACTTTTTAAAATAAATTTTTTTAAAAATGTATTATGGTCTGTGCAGTCAAACCCCTCTGCCAATACTAACCTGCATTTGCAGCTTCTCCCCAGAGCTGGCATCAATGCTTCAACTCCACCTCAGATCATATGTTAGATTCTCATAAAGAATATGCAATCTGGATCCCTAACATGTACAGTTCACAGCAGTATTCCCACTCTTATGAAAATCTAATTCTGCTGCTGATTTCACAAGAGGTGGAGCTCAGGGAGAAATGGAAGCAATAGGGAGCTGCTGCAAATATAACTGAAGCTTTACTTGCCTACCTGCCATTTACCTCTTGCTGTGTGGTCCAGTTCCTAACAGGCAACCGTACTGGAGGTTGGAGACCTCCTGCCCACGTCTAGAGGACTTTATTAGGAACACACTATGGTACCAGCTCTATAACCTGCTAGAAATCACCCACTAATTGGAAAAACACTGGGAATTAATAAATGGGAGAATTTAACAGCCAACAAAAAAAAAGAAAGAAAGAAAGAAAAATATGGCACACAAATAGCACAGTAAAATCTAGCTTGAACTTTCAAAACTAGCATCCCAATTCTGGACTAAATGGAAACAGAATCAACCTGATGTCCAACTTACTTCACTCTACACTACTGTAAACTCAGACTTCAGGATAACGCTTTTACTCCTTAAAAGGGAGAGCTAATGTTCTCTACCTTGACTCACTTTCAGGGAATGATGCTGTCACATTCCACTCCTCTGCCTCAGGGTTTAGTTCCTCCTTTTGTTTTCGCAAAGCACTCTCCTCTAACTACCTCTGCACTCAGGTTAGCTTTCTCTCTTTTAGTGTCAGCACAGTCTAGATTTATAAGCAGCTCCTATGCTGACAGTCCCTTCACTAGACAACATCACCGCATACACGCTTGCCTGCATGAGGCTCGGGGAACACTGCTGGCAAATGGAACTATCCCCTTACACAGTACTTCACATTGTTTTTTCTCTACACTAACAAACACAGTTCAGTGATTTTATGCTTTCTTAAAGGGACAAGCACAGAATGATCAAAATGGTAATTATTATGCAGACAAAAATGATATATAAGGTATTTCCTATATGTCAGACACCATTCTAAATAGTTTATCTTATTTCGTTATCACCACAACACTCAAGTTTACAATTAAGGAAGCTAAGGCACTTATTAGTGATAGCAAACCTTTTAGAGACAACTGCTCAAACTGCAAACCAAAACCCACTTATTGCAAAGTACCAACACTGCAATTAAATGTGAATACTTAGATTTTAGTTTAAAAAAAAAACTCATACATTAACATCTTTTATCTTAAAAACAACACATGTGCCTTAGACACATCACCACTGATTTATAATGAAAGTAACTTTATCAAGATCACACAGCTGCCTAGCACCCCAGAGCAGACCACCAAAAAATCACTTAAGTGATCTGATAGCTGAACTAACAATCTACCTCAGGTACCAAAGAAAGAATCTGAAAGAGTGACAAGCTTTAAAAATGAAAGAGAGAGAGAGCAGAGAAGAGAGACAAGAACTTCATCTCCTGACCAGTTCGTAAGTCCTGTAACTCATTTCAAAAGTTATTAAGAGACTATTTCAAGGACTTTGCAGACCAAGTTAGAGGCGAGAATTAAAGTAGTAACAGACTCAATCCTTAAAAATTCAACTACATCCACTCTACCTCAAAAATAACCAGACACACCAGGAAATAAATAAATGAACCTAACTGACCCGTCGTCTGCTAAAGAGAGCAAGAGGGAGGGAGAACTCTCCTATCAACTATGTAAACAACTGAAGCTTAACTTGCCTACCTGCCGCTCACCTCCTGCTTCTCTGTGCCTTCAAAACCTATAGTATAAAACTGCTCTCTCAAGCCTCACAATTATCCTGGACTCTGCCAGGAGTGTTCACAACACAGAAGTACATTTAAGGACCACATCGAGCTTTGACCAGCAATAATGTGGTCCCATCTATTTCTTACCTAACGCCATCAAACAAATCAGCTACACCCACAAAGTAAAAACAATAAATTCTTAGCTCAGACTTGGAATATAAGGAAGCTGCACACCTGCCCCCCCACACACACACACACATCCCTTTTTACCTTCATAGAACAAGAAATCGGAAATAGATACACTTCTTATAGTAGAAGAGACTATGACATAGCCAAGAGAAAACTACTACGGTTTTGGATTGCAGTCTTCTTAATTAAAAACTTTTCTATTTACTATGAAACCTAGGGCCATTATACTATTCATCTGACTCATTAATCCTAATCATAAATTGAAATTTTCCTTGGACATCTTGTGGAACTTCTAAATTATTATTACCAACAGATATACTACAGTCATTAGAGAAAGAGATCTTACAGCCATTAGAAATACAGTCAACACTAAGGAAAACCAAAAGATTCTATATAAATACACAAGCATGTAAGTATCTATAAACGCGCACATATGTACATGCACACTCTCAAAAGCAACATCATTTATCAGGTACTTCTTGTACCTCATCGCCAATGAGATCTTACACTGGATATTAAACAAGAAAAAAGTGAATAAAGTACCACACTTTCTAGTAAATATGTATATGTTTTTTGATATTACAGGTAAGTGTTTTATAAGATTCCAGCACTAAGGACTTTTTAAAGTTGCTCTTTAAAGAATTTTTGACATGAATAAATATTACTATACTCACCGCTAAAATGTCTGCTCCTACAGGTAGTAAGTTTAAGAAAGCAAACAGTTGGACAGTGAAGATGGTGTAGACTTGCGTAGCTGAAAGCATAAGCATCGCTATGGAAAGCAGCATCTCGTGGACAAGTCACCTGGGAGATAAGAACATTAATACCAATGAGAACTGGCAGCTTCTTCCTGAGACTAAGGCACTGGCTACATTGATTCCATAATGTCAAACATGTTCTTTTTAATTACAAATACGTGTAAACATTAAGATTAAAACTTATTTCAAAAGCCTAAGAATTTCTATGTATTTGGAAGTACCAACATAAGTTGGGAGAGGATTATATGTTAGGATGTATGTACATGTTCCAACTGCCCCTGATAAATGTAATCATTATATACTATAAACATGTGCTAAAAAAAAATAAACATTTTTTAGAAGTAACTACATAACTCATAGTGATACTAAGCTCTGTTCTAACCATAAAGAAAACAATCTCCCATAGTACTGAGACTAAGAAGCCAATTTTGTTTCAGAAAAACAAAAATTTCATCTATGGCCATACCACCCTGAATGCACCCGATCTCCTCTGACCTTGGAAGCTAAGCAGGGTCGGGCCTAGTTAGTACTTGGATGGGAGAAAAACAAAAATTTCAATCAAAATAATGTTTAAAAATACATGGACACATCTTTACTTTAAAATTTAAAATTTTCTATAATTTGTAAAAATATAGCCTCTGGGGTTCAATATGAATACAAATGTAAATTTACACTTGCATATTATACCCATACTAAAGGATGGGAAAAGGGCAGCTTATTAGTATAGAGGTTGAAACTCAAAAATCCAAAATGATTTGAAGGCCAGGTGTGGTGGTGCATTCCTGTAATCCCAGCACTCGGGAAGCTGAGGCAGGAGGATCATTGTGAGTTCAAGGCCAGCCTGCACTACAAAGTGAGCTAAAGGCCAGCCTGAACAGCATAGTGAGACCCTGTCTCAAAAAAGACAAAAACAAAAATGATTTGATATTTGCTTAATTAACATTTAGTCCTTTCAAATCCAAAACCCAAATTCCCCCAAACCTGAAACTTTTTGAGTTTATAACACTAAAAATGTTTCTAGTTTCAGATCATTTCCAGTTACTGATTTTTTTTTATTATAGATGCTTAACTGGTAAAGTGTCTTTGTCTTTGCAAACTTTGTTCTCACTTCTTTTCTATGAAAGTATAATACACAATTGAATTTACCACTACGCACTGACACTTGAATTATATCATCAAATATGACCAATTCACAATATTAATTTTAACAATGTGTACAGCTGAAAATTGTTCTGTTGGGAGCTACCATGTAGACTCAAACTTTGAATATTTGACTCACATAGTGAAAGTGTATACCTATGAATAATTTTTGAACTAACACAGTCATTAATACCAGAGATAAAATTAAAGGTGAAAATTTTTTATTTACAGACGTGTTCCACAGAACCGAAGTATAGATTAGCAGTCGAATGGGGGCTGAAGAAAAGGAGGACAGTAGGAATGAGGAATAACTTAATTGGCACAAGTTTGGAGGAAGGATGATAAAAAGGTTCTAAAACTAGATTGCAGCTATGGTTGTACAACTTTATAAGTAACCTGAAAATCACAGCACCGTACACTTTGAATTTCTTAGCGTGTAAATTGTATTGCCATAAAAAATGTCTTAAAACTACACATTTCTTGATAACCGTTCTTGAAGTACAGTACGGACGGTAACAAGCCACTGTGCGGAAAAGAGTTAACGGAGCAGGTCGGAGGCCCCCACCCTTAGAAAGGCCTATTTATATTGGTAAGGTTGGTCTTTGGTTGGCATCTATGAATCTAGATTTCAGCAGGGCTCCCATCGTTTCCGTTACAGATTTTGTAAACAATGTGACTTATGCTGAACACCTGCTTTCCTTCTGGGAGTCTGGAATTTCGGTACATGCTAGGCAGAGGGTTTAGACATGAACAGCCCCAAGATAAACCCTAAGTCTCTAATGAGCCTTCTTGGAAGGCAATGCACATGTATTATCAGAACTCACTATTGAAGGGATTAAGCACATCCATTATGATTCCACTGGGACAGGGCTCCTGAAGCTCATATTTGGCTTATCCTAGACATTATCCCACATGACTTTTCCCTTTCCTGATTTTGCTTTGTTTCCTTCTGCTGTAATAAGTCACTGTCATGAGTAAAACTATATGTTGAGACCTGTATGTAAATCTCTCCCAGCGAATACCTAAACATGGACAATATCTGGCCAGAAATCTTATCATAAAAATATACAAAATCTTATAAGATACTGTTGCTATTAAATTTTACTACAAAGAATAAGTATCAACCAGGTTGATCAGTCACCTATTTGGAAGACTGAATCTGAATAAGAACTGTGATTTTCCTTCTAAATTTCTGAAAGCATAAGCCATGCCACTTTGAGGTAGGGCAAAAGAGTTTGAGGGAAAATGACTCTTAAAGAAAACTGGTCGGGGATATGGCTCAGCAGCACAGTGCCTGCCTGGCAAGCACAGGGTCCTAAGTTCGGTTCCCAGGATAAAAAAAAAAAGATTTTAAAAGACGAAGGACTAGTAATAACCAAAGCAACTAATATTAACCACTTAGTAAATGGGAGAAATTGCTGTAAGCATGTTACTGAGTTAACTCATCTAATCCTAACAACTTCTATAGATGGAGAAAACACAGACAGCGATATTCCCAAGATCGAATAATGAACACAGCAAAGCCGGAGCTCAAACCCAACAGTGTCTCAAAGGTCACACCTAAATGAAAACAGCACAATGTCCAAGACTTATGTTCAAAGGATAGAGCATGGTCTCTGCCTATATAGGTATTCAGGGTTTTAAACCAATGCGTATAACACAACAGTAACTAGATTATTCCTTTCACTCCATGTATGAGAGTTTAGGGGGCATGTTTAATAATATGAAATGTGTTTTGTTTAAACTGCTTTGGAACCTGCTGCCAGCATCTTTGATAAAAACAGATATAAAAATCCTTACTAAAATACTTGAAAAATAAATTCAATAACACATTAAAAAGATTATACATTATAATCAAGTTGGTTTCACTCTAGGGAGGCAAAAATGTTTCAACATATGCAAATCAATACATGTAATATACCACATAAATAGAATCAGGGGTAAAAATGACATAATCACCTATCTCTGTTGGCACAGAAAACAGCCTTCAACAAAATTCAACATCATTTCATGATAAAGGCCCTGCAGAAACTAGGTATTGAAGGATAATAACTCATTAAATAAAACTTGTAACAAATACATACCATAATCATACTGCATGGGGAAATCTGAAAGCACTTGCTCTACAGCCAGGAAGGAGACAAGGATATCTACTCTCACTACTCCTAGTCAATACAAAACTTGAAAATTTTACCCAGAGCAATCAGGCAAGAGAAAGAAACAAAAGTAACACAAATAGGAAACAAAATAAAATTATCCTCATTTGCAAATAATATGATCCTTTGACTTTGACTCTCTGACCACAAGACTTTTACCACTAGACTTTTAGAGCTGGTAAACCAGAAAACAGCAGGATACAATATCAACATAAAAAAATCAATAGCTTTTTTATACATCAATAATAAACTACTGAGAAAGAAAACAGGAAGACAATTCTATTCCCAATAAAATACATAGAAATCAACCTAACTGAGGTGGTGAAAGAACTTTACAACAAAAACTACACAACACTAAAGAAAGAAACTGAAGAAGTTACTACAGATGGAAATATCTCCCATGCTCACCGATTGACAGAGTTAACAAAAAGCAATCTAGTTTCAATGCTATCCACACCAAAACCACTGATATTCTTTATGGAAGTAGAAAAAAAAACATGTAAACCAAAAAAGATCCAGAATGACCACAAAAATCCTAAGCATAAAGAGCAAGCCTACAAGTACCACTATATATAATTTCAAAATATACTAGAAAGCTACAGTAATAAAAACAGCACGGTATTGGCCAAAAAATACAAAACCAATGAGATAGAATAGAGGACAAAGAAACCTACACAACAGCCATCTGATTCCTAGGGAAAGGGGTCAAAAACATATGTCAGAGAAAAGGCGGCCTCTCTAAAAAAACAGTGCTAGGAAAACTGGATATCCATACATAAAAGAAACTAAACACTCTCTGATAATGTACAAACATCAATTCAAAATGGATCAAAGACCTAGGTAGAAGACCTGAAACTGAGAAACTGCTAGAAGAAAACATAGGGGAAACACTTTAAAGTCACAGGCACAGGGAAGACTTCCTGGTTAGGACTCTAATACCACAGGAAATAACACAAAGAATCAGCAAATAGGACTCTATCAAATTTTAAGTTTCGCATAGCAAAAGAAACAATGAACAAAGTGAAAGAATAGCCTACAGACCTGGAAAAAATCTTTGCCACCTACTTTTCCAACAATGTTGACATCCCCCTATAATCCCAGCACTCTGGGAAGCTGAAGCAGAAGGATCACACATTTGAGCCCACCCCAAGCAACTTAGCAAGACCCTATCTCAAAAAAATAAAGAAAGAAAGAAAAGAAAAATTGAAACTCTCAGTGCGAAGATCCTACATTCCATATATTCCCCCAAAAACAGGAATAGGTAAAGAACTCAAAAAACTTCATACCAAAAATACCAATAGCCCAATCAATAAATGAGCAAATAAATCGAACCGACACTTCTTGAGAAATACAAATGGCCGATACATGAAAAAATGTTCAAAATATTTAGCCATTCAGAGTGGCATACCCCTATAAACCCAGCACTCAGAAGCTCAGTGAGGTAACGGAATCGTGAGTTCCAGACAAGTCTGGGCTACATGGTGAGTTCCAGATCAGACTGAGCTACAAAGCAAGACCCTGTCTCAAAAAGCAGAAAAAAAATTAGAGTATTTTAAAAGAACACCAAAAAACAATGCATGCTGGCAAAGGTGAATTTCTGCACTGCTGGTGAGAATTTGTGATTTAGTATAGCCACAATGGAAATCAGTGTAAAGGTTGGCCAAAAAACTAAAAATAGAGCCAGGCATGGTGACACACCCTGTAATCTCAGCACTCAGGAGGCTGAGGCAAGAGGACTGACCTGAGTTCAAGGCCAGCCAGGGATACAAAGTGAGTTTAAGGCCTGGCTCAACTATATAGCAAGACCTTGCCTCAAAAAAAAAAAACCTAAAAATAGTAAGTTGAAGATACAGCTCAGTAGGGCAGTGCTTGCCTAGCATGCACAGGGTCCTGGGTTCAATTCCCACCAGTGGGAAAAAAGTCTAAATACAAAACTACCACATGACCCAGCTACACCATTCCTTGGTATATTCCAAAAGGAATTCAGCCTACTATAGAGATAACTGCATACTACATGTTTATTGTGGTATAATTCACAACAGCCAAGACACGGAGTTGACCATGGTACTCATTAACAGATAAATGGATAAAGAAAATGTGGTAAGGGGTGGGGAATATAGCTCAGTGGCACAGCGCTTGCCTGGCAAGCGCCAAGGTCCTGAGTTCAGTCTCCAGTACCAAAAAAAAAAGAAAATATAAAATATACACAACTGAGTAGTATTCAGCTGTAAAGAAAAACAAAATTACTTCACTTGAACTGATGAGCATCATGTTAAGTGAAATGAGGCAGACTGAAAAACAAGTCTCCCTTGCTCTCCCTAGTACATGTAGTGCCAGCAGCACAATCGGGACGTGGGTACTACTCCCATCCACCCACTTAGATTTGGGCAACATCCAAGGGCCATTCTTTTTTCCATTGTTCTAAGAAAAAGAAAATAATAATGACCCAGGAAATCTCTAAAATTTCAGGTCAGAGCACATTCCTGTTATATCTTGCAGCCTGACATTCAGTAACCTTTTTACCACTAGAATATCCTTTGTTGAAGGTTCATAAATATGGACTGCATCTCATGTATGTAATTTAACCAGATTGAACTCTGGGACACACGTGTGTATTATGCCCCTGACGTGACTCAGCACCCTGTCAATAGTTCCTGTCAATCATATCCAAAGGCCCTGCTAGAACCGCCATATTCTAGTAAATTGCCAAACGGCAAACCGGAAGGGAAAGGGGAGGGGAACCCGGTATATGTTCTCTATGCCTTTTAGAAAACATCGGGTTGTTCCCCTGGCCACACACGTGTGAATCTACAAAAAGGGTCATACTGTAGATATCACCAAGGGAATGGGTACTGTGCAAAAAGGAATGCCACACAAATGTTACCACAGCAAAACAGGAGGAGTGTAAATTGTTACCCAGCGTGCACTTGGCATTGTTGTAAACAAGCAAGGGCAAGAGGATTAAAAAAAAAAAAAAAAAAAAAAAAAACC
>PVLD010002503.1:6044-82933 GCA_004027595.1 Dinomys branickii
CTGTTCTAAAACAAAGAACAGATGGGATGAAGGAAAGTAGAAAAGAAAAAGACAAAAATGTATGTATGTATATATGAATATGCATATATGCAGGAGGGCTAACATGGTTCTACTATTGTATTATATCACTTAATGCTAAGCAATAATCGATGACGGGTTATTTGATCAACCTTGTATGTCTGTATGTGTTGTCCTGAACACACACTTCGAAGATATCAATATGTAAAGCAGCAACTATTGGTGTTTTTTGTTGTTGTTGTTGTTGTTGTTGCTGTTGCTGATGTTTGCCTGTTTTGTTTTTTGTCTTTGGATTTTTGGCTTTTGTGTTTTTTCTATTGTTGAGAGGATTAATTATCTGACTAAATTTGCATGTCTGTATATGGGTTTATATATTTACACTTTGAAGATATCAATGGATAAAACAATAACCACTGTTGAGATCATATCACCTTGTCTATAGATTAGTTGTGATTGTACTATTTTTTATGCTAATTGGTGTCTGTTTGTCAATATGTTTTTGTACTTTTATTTTTTTAAAATAAAAAAAATAAAAATAAAATAAAAGTTGCTGTAACGTGACGCAGACACACTGGAAAATAAGTGGACAAAAAAATCATGTAAGAGGTGAGTATGGTAATGCCAAGGCAGCACTTTTAATGAGAATAAAACATACTTCAAGACAAAGACCATTACCAGAAATAAAAAGGGATATTTCACAGTGTTAGAAGGAAAAATTCATCAGGGTGACACAATGTTATCCATGTGTATGGGAGAAATAATAATCCTAAAGTGTAAATAGCTACAGAATTAAAGAGAAAAATATAATTGCATCAATGTATTAGTAGTGTTGTCAACCCCTGCTCCAGAGCTCGAGTGCTATTGCGTATCTCTATTTGTTTTCTTGAGAAACCACCATGAAGATATCAATGGTAACACAACAACCTTTGTTAATTTCCTACCACTTTGTAACTCTGTATTGTTTGTATTGTTTGTACGCTATTTTGTAAATGGATGTCTGTTTGTTGATATGTTTTCTTCCTTTATTCTTAAAATAAAAAAGAACATAAAGGACATGAATAGCACTCTTTTTCTAACTGCCATGCTTCATAAAAGTACATTCTTTAGCTCCAGAATATGTATTAAGTGTACAAGATATATATCCCCAAATATTATGTCTCCATAAAATTTAGAATACAAGCTATAAAATATTTTATCTGATGAAAATAAGATTGAATTAGAACTTAATATATTCAGAAAATGTCCAACCAATTGAAGTAAAGCAAGATAATACCAAATAAATCATAAGACAAAAATGAAAACATGAAACAAATTAGAAAATATTTTGATGATGACCATCAAAATATATTAACATTTTGGGAAAGTGAAGAACCCACAGCTTAGAGAGAAACTTATATTTTATTTTCAAGGCAATATATCAGAAAAGAAGACAGAGACTTCAGGCCTTTGGCCCAAGGTTTTATCCAAAACCAAACAAAACAAAAACTAGGAACAGATCAAACAGACACAAAGGATGCATGAAAAGCAAATAGCCAACAGCAGTAATCGGTGAAATAAAAGTTAGAAAATTGAGAAAACTAATAGAACCAAAGATGATTCTTTCAAAAGACTAAAAAACTGACAAACATCTAGCAAAACTGTTCAATAAAGAAGAAAATCTAAACCACCAATATCAAGAATGTAAAGTGGTTATTGCCGCAGATGGTATGGACATGTGAAGGACAGTACAGGAGGAACTTTAGGTACATTTCAACATGTTAAGAGGCACAGCAACATTTCCTGGAAGAGCAGTTCTGAGAAACCAAACTTAATGAAAACGAGACAAGGAACAGAAAACTTGATGTGTGAAAGCTTCATCTCTATTAAAGATCGGATTTATAGAAAAACTACCTTAAAAGAAAACTCCAGATACAGCTGACTTCATTGGTGAATTTTGTTCAAGGAAGGAAAAATCACCAAGTTTACACAAACATTTTCAGAAAACAGAAGAATGTCACTGTATCAAGATATTTTTGAGGCTAGCATAACTCCAACACCAAGTCCTGAAAAGGTTCTTTTCAAAAAAATTGTTTAATAGTCATCATGATGCAAACATTTTTTACTATTACATTATGACATCCAACAACATATGAAAACCACATTAAACTAAGTAAGTAAGTAACTAAGTAAGACCTACTCTAGGAATCCAAGGTTCATGTATCATTTAATTCCAGATTATATAATTTGCCATTTTAAATAGTGAAGGAAAGATGCTATACTTACTCTCTGTGTTTGGAAGGCAAGCTAATGGTTGATAAGTAATTTCCATGTGCAAAAATATACCATATATTTAGAGAGTTTCTATCTTCATGAAAATAATCAGTCCTGTGACGGCCGACGTTCACAGGGTGAAACAGAACAGAGCCCCCACCCCCCCAATGTAACAAGTAATAAACAAACATGGTTTGGACTGATGGTTCTTTATCCAGGCTTTCATTACTGAGCAAATATCTACTTCTCAGTTCTCCAGGCCTTTGAATTCATGACTTTGGATATAGTGATTAAGTGTGATTCTCACCTCATGGTGCCAAGAAAGAAAGGTACATATTTATCACAAAAATAACACAAATATCTACTACAAATAGGAAACTAAGAACAATTACATGCTTACTTTGAGGGAAATTAATAACAGCTTTGCTAAGGAATGGACTACAGATCTGATGTTGAGTAGAAGCTAGCTAAGCAAAGAATGAAAGGAAATATACTATAGGCAAAGAGAACAGCAAATAAATACTCTGAAGCTCTTCAAGAAAAACACTTCCCTAGTGCAATAGTTCCCTCTCTGGATCTTACCTAAAGAAAGACTGGGTTAGGGTGAGGAGCAGCCACAGACATCTTCTTTTTTTTCTTTTTTTCTTTTTTTTTTTTTTCCGGTACCGGGGATCAAACTCAGGACCTTGCGCTTGCCAGGCAAGCGCTTCTGCCACTGAGCTATATCCCCAGCCCCCACAGACATCTTCTACTTAAAGTCCCTGCAATGCAGTGTGGCTGGCTAGAATATGATAAGCATTCTCATGCTTTCATTGGGATGCCTGTGGTTTAGAACACTGTGTTGGTTTATTGGCAAGGAAACAATGTCAAGAGGATGGTATTTTTCTTTGGTTATCTCTTCCTGAGATACACAGCCAAATCAAAAACCGTGTGAGAATCCGTACCTTATCCAAGTACATTTCCAATGTTCCTCCTAGGTAGCAGTTTGAACATGGACTTGGGACTTCCAAATGCTAAGGCAGAATGATTAAAAGAATGGATGATTCTTCAGGGCTCTAGGACTATTACCCATCTCCTACTTGGCCATGGAAAATGGAACAGATTAACTTTTTTCTCAAAGCATTCTCAAAGTGGTTAAAATGGACATCACAAATCCCAGCTTGCATATAATAAAGTAAATGTCTTCCTTGGCTTTTGAAATACTACGTTGTTATTGTAAGGGGCGGCAACTTTTAGCACAACATTTTAAGATAAACAAGCCTCAAAGTGTGCCTTGAGAAACATCCTGGAGGGGTTGTAAAGAGTTAACTTTGCAGTTCTGATTTTGTCCTGGAATTCTTCTCCTTGCCTGAGTTGTTAAAGTATATATCATTGTGGCCAGAGCCTGACCTGGTCACATGGTGCAAGGTAAATAATTGTGGCCTAGACATTCCAATCTATTACCATGGAAACCAAAAATGTATATAAGCTGAAAACAAAGGCAGTTAAGGGCCACATTCTCTGATCGGGAATGAGGGGCAATGACTGGTCCAATTGGTTCTAAATTAAAATTAATTAAAATTCCATTTGTTCTGAATGAGTACTTTGATCTCCTGCGGAGTTTGACCCAATTTTTTATTTTTGCCATAACATTATTGCTTGGTTTCTTTTATCCTGCATTTTCTATCATTTTTTCCCATTATTTCTCAGGTCTGACGTTGGTAAGTGTGTATTACATTGAATATCAGCTACAGTCATAAGCCTTCTTTTTTTAAAATAAACTATACCAGTAGCATCATTATGAATTTCTGGAGCAGGCATTTTACAATGTCACCAACCATCCAAATATCACATTGTACACAGGATCTATATTCAATTTCTACTTGCCAATTATAGCCCAGTACAGCTAAGGAGAAAATTTTAAAAGTTACAGGAATTTGTAACTAGACTTTTAAGAATATGTTCATTCAAATCTTAACACTCCTTGATGTTTTTTAAAATTCTTTAACACTCAGTATTCCCATCTCTAAACTTGGGACAGCATTCTATTTTCCTAAAATGGTGCTGTGGGAATTCAATGAAATCATCAGCATCAAGAGTTCAGCTCAAATGGATGGAACAAAGTCACATTCCGAATGGCACCTATTGTTAGCACCATCTCAAATAGACACCTGCGAAACTTCACATAAGGTTTTTGGTAAACTTGAAGGAATCATTCCTATATCTTCAGAATCAAAAAAGTTTTACCTACTTAGCATGACCTTTACTTAAAGTACTAAGGAGCAAAGAGCAAAATTGAAAAGACATGGTTTGATAACTTTGCTGCATGTTTAACCAGTTAATAGTACTCTGTCTCCTGTTTATACAGTAAGTGATTCTGATACAATGATAATTCAAAACAGCCAGTTATTCACCTCAAGCCCAGTTCATTCTTAATGTATTTTTCCCAGTTCTGTCCACTAACCTTTATCATTTGGCAGTAAATTTGATTAAATGTATACTCGAGTAGTACTTTATGTCAGAATTTTAAGTATAAACAAAATGCCTCAGAATTTATAACCATAATAAATATTTACCCTTTAAAGTTAATAAAAAGGGTCCTTTGAACTCAATTAATCTAACAATGACAGTAGGCTCACTTTCATGAGAAATAAATCTTATTTTTATTTCCTGTTTACCAGAAACAATTAGAGAAACAAAGTGACTTGTAGTGATTTCAGAAGCGTCTGACCCTTTATGAATACAATTATAGTAGGACACCATACTGACAAAACATAATCACTTTCCTTAATAACAAGCATTAACAGGACTATAGGAAACTTTCATTTTAAAATAGGAATTTAACAACTCAATGCCCAGTTCTCCCATTAGTGTTCATGAGATTTCAGTATCATCCACTATTTTGGTACAGCTTTCATACAGATCGAGCTTGGAGGTTTGCGGAGTAGGAGCATGATGGGTCGGGAGAGACTGGAACTGGATCTGACTGCATACCTTATTAGCTGTGCAACCTCTGCTCATGTCTTCGTGCCTGACCTCATTCTCATAGGGTGGGGAGTGACAGTGAGATGGCGAGTGTAAAGTGCTTAGTACACAGCTTAAGTATTCGATAAATTATAAATAGATAAATACATGGATATGGGTATACCACTGTGGCTGTAGGAAAATTTACATAAAATATCTAATATTTTCACTTAAATTGGCTGAAATCACTGCCAAGTAGACTGTAGTCAGGAAGGGTGTTTGGTCTTGACAGAGGTTTGCCTCCCTGAGAGGATTCCTATTTCCACCCACTATTTCGCATTTCATTTTGAGAATATTTGTGTCTAGAGCAAACTTTATTAAAATGCAGTACACGGGCTTCACTGTGTGCCTGCCATACACAAAGAGCTGAAGAAGATAAAAGGACGCAACACCTCCGCTAAGAAGTTTAGCAGTCAAGGTTCTTGTATGAAAATAACAGAAACCAGCTCAGGCTGAGTTAAAGAGAACAGATATTGTTTTCAACAGATAATGAAGAGAAAGAGTGGTCAGGAGACTAACTGTGCAAGCTATGCAGTCAGCAATAATATCTAAATTCACAGAGCACAGCACTCTTGTCAGGTCCTCAGTGCCATCTCCATGGGGGCAGATGCCACTGACGTGTACCGCCCAGCGTGGCCACCTGTCCACCGCCACGGCTGCTCCCCCTCCAAGGCCACTACTTCTGCTCACTAGATTTTATGCCACAATTTCCAGCCCCACGTTAAAGGAGATGATGGGTGCTCCTTGCTCTTGGACCCTCCTTCTCGTTGTGAGTGAGGCTGAGGGGAAGCATCTGGCTTTCTAAGCTCCCGTTGTGGGAGGTAAACTCTGCCTTCCAAAATAGAGGATTCTTCAAATCTAATGGGAAGTCACAGGTCAGGAGAAGAAAATAACAAGTGCTCTCTGAAAGCACACAGCTGAGTAGGTCAGATGAGATGAGAAGAGTTACTGTAGATAAATTGTTTCTGCTGCAGAAAGTGATGTTAATTATGCGTTAGGGTCGTAAGTAAAAAAGCAATAAATGCCATGCTTAATGATATGGGTTTTAAAATTTGACCATCCTGGGCTCAAATTCTAGCTTAACTACTACTGCTTATCAAGGTATTGACTCACTAAAATCTACATCCTGCAAGTATACTTTCTTTTTATTTAAGCTTTTGATAGAATCTGATTTATTTATTTATTATTTTTAATTTTAAAGAGAAAAAAGGATAAACATAACAGTGAAACTGAATTTCAAAACAGGTTAGTAGGACAGTGAGAGCAGTTAATACACTGAGTATTGTTGTCTTCCTAATAGTTATTAGAGTACAAAGTAGAGGCATGATATCTTGTCCAGACAGTATTAGCACAAACCTTTCTTTTCAATGAACTAAGAGAAACCAGCTGTCTGACTACCTTAATTATCTTGTGCATACATGTATTTTTCTTTTTCCCTTTCTTATTTTCCCCTTCCCCCATTACAATGTCTTTTCTTTTGAAAAGTTTTCTCCTAATTCACTATATCTACTGTACTTTTAAAATTTTATTTGGTTATTCAGTTTCTCAGACTAGTGAGACAATACAATGTTTACACATATGGATCTGACATATTTCATTTATGAATATAATCTTGAGTTCTATCCATTTACCTATAAAATACTTCAGTTTATCCTTCTTTATGGCTAAGTAGTACTCCATTATATATATATTAAAAAACACATATTTTTAATTCATTCCTTGGGTAATGGGCATCTGGATTGTTTCCAAGAGTTAGCTATTACAAATTGTGCTACTATAAACATGGGTGCACATATATCATTGTAGTATGATGTTTTTAATTCTCCTGGGAAGATACCCAAAAGGAAAATAGCTTATTTGAAAGGGACCTCTAATCCTAGGTTTTAAGGAACCTCCACACATTTATTTCCACAGTGGTTGTGCAGTGGGATACAAATTTAACAATCAAAAGTCAATAGCATTCCTGTACACAAGCAACAAACTCACAGAAAAATTAGAGAAGCATACCCTTCATGATATCTTTCCAAAAATGATACTTAGGAATCAATGTAACAAAGTATGTAAAAGATCTATACAGTGAAAATTACAGGATATTGAAGAGGGTATCAGAAAATGGAAAGCTGTCCCTTGCTCTTGGATAGGAAGAACCAGCACAATGAAAATGGCCATAATCCCCAAACTGCTAGACAGATTTAATGCAATCCCAATCGAACTACCATTAACATATCTCATAGATATAGAGAAAACATACCTGGAATTCATTTGTAGTCAGAAAAGAACTAGAATAGCAAAAGCAATTCTAGGTAACAAAGGCAAGTCAGGGGGCATCATAATCCTAGACCTGAAATTATACTACAAAGCTACTGTGATGAAATCAGCATGGTATTGGTAAATAACACGAGGATCTGTGGAACAGAATAAAAGATACAGATGCAACCCCAATGCACTCAGACAACTTACCTTTGACAAAGGAGCTAAACATGTTCACTGGATGAAAGATAGCCTCTTTAATAAATGGTGCTGGAAAAAAATGGATTTTCACATTCTGAAGACTAAACTTAGACCCATGTCTATCACCTTGCACCAAACTAAAGTAAAAATGGATTGGATCAAAGATCTAAATAGAAAAACTAAATCTAGCGGAAGAGAAAATAGGCAGAAATCTCAAAGACATAAATGTAGGCAGGGACTTCATGAATAAAACCCAGAATGCAAGGGAAATAGTTAGAGTCAACAAGTGGGATCTCACCTGATTGAAAAGCTTTTGCACAACAAAAGAATCACCAACAGAGTGAAAAGACAGCCCACAGAGGGAGGCACAATTATAGCCTGTTGTCCCAGAGACAAAGGACTTATATCTAGAACTTATAAAGGATTGAAAGAAATCAGACCCCTCAAATTCAAAGACCCAATCCAAAAATGGGCAGCTGAGATGAATATACACTTCTCAGATGAAGAATAACAACTGCCAAATAAATACATGAAAAAATATTCAACACCATTGGTCATTTAAGAGATGCAAATTAAAACATCATTAAGGTTCTATCTCACCCAAGAAAGAATGGCTATCACCAAAAAAATCGACCAATAACAAATGCTAGAGTGGCTACAGAGAGAAAGGAATCCTTCTCCACTGTTGGTGGGAATGTGGCCTGAAGCTCCCTTTTTTAGCTATAGATGTCAGTGTGGTCCAGGATCTGCCAGTCAAATGCATCTGAATTCATAACAGGAAAGAGTGGGGAGAGGGGTACAGTGCACAGCAACTGTGCTATTAGCACAGCCCACCTCAGAGGCAGTGTAGGTCTGGTCTACCACCACAGTAGCGGCAACTGTATTCCGCAGGTGGCCACAACATCCCAGCAGGAGCTGCCGTGGCCTTTGCAGTAGAAATGTGTGCCGTGATTCTAGAAGCTGTATCTAAAAGCTCAGCCTAGAGTCTATTCCTTCAGTCTGCCCAAGAGTTCAGTAAGACAAATAAGCCCCTTTCTGCTTAAACTGGCTGCACTGCATTTTATTTTCTTCAACAAAATGTTAATCAGTACATTTGCTTGCTGATTGGTGTGGCCTTCTGTATGTTACTCAACTTTCCTAAGGTTCCAGATCCTCGTTACAAAGAGAAAATAAGTATAGTAGCTGCCACCTGAGAGGACAAGGTGAGCACAAGGCTGTGTACAGACAGCCTTGCACAGCACAGTTAGACACAGTAGCTCCTGTGGCTGAGGAGGAGCAGGATTCTGATGCTGGTAATAGTTACGAGGTTGGCACTAAGGGGGTTGGCCCAAGGGTAGATAAAAGATGCTCCAGAAAGAGGTATTTGATTTACAAAAACTAACCAGTGTCCCTGAAGGCTCATGGGGAAGAAAATATCTTTGAGTTGTAATATCGGGAGCCAAGTTCAGAATCTGAGAAAAGTCAAACTGAGTTGCACTTCAGTGAGCTGCAACTATCTAGTGCAAGCAGGAGCTTTCTGCAGTTCGCCAGGGAAGGTCTGTGTGTCTTTACGCCTGTGGTTTAGGATGTTCACATCAGGTTTCACAAAGTGCTCTCCGGCCTTCACTAAAATTGCTAAGAAATCCACAAATGTGGCATTTTTATCCAATTAGGGTTGAGTGTAAGATGAAGCCTAGCCAGAGAGATGGTCTTTGCAGGATGACAGCATTGCAGGCACCTTTCCTGAGCCCAGCGAAAACAAAACAAGCAAGTTTGCACTCCCGCACACCCAGCTGCCAGGAAGTTTGCTATGGAGAGATTTATTGTTTGCAGTGAGGACCTACACTGCATTTTTTCAATCTAATGGATAATTTCAAAGCAGGAGAAAATTTTTCCGTGAGACTTAAACGTGGCTATCACCAGCAGAAGGTAAATACATATATATAATAGGTTTTAGAGCAGAGCCTCATCAAAACTGTGTGTCTGAGGCTTAGAAACTCAGTCAGTCCTTAAGAAAAGATTTCACTTTCCAGAACCCATGATGGGAGCCAGCACCCTTGTAACTGCTCCCTGTCATTCTTTAAGCTGAAAACTGAGAACTGTGCTAACGTTTGCTCCTAAACTTCACAGCTGTGCTCGCCATCATCAGAGGGGTGAGTTACTTTTGGCTCTGGGCTCATTCTATTACCAAAAGGACTTCATTCAGGGAGAGACGGAAGCTTTTTACTGATGTTCTTTCCACATTATGGAGTAAGATTATGATTGGGGATTTAGTTTCCAGTTAGAACGCTCCTTGTCAATCTCTAAAATTGAAAACGTGCTTCTTGATTCATATGAAAGTCATGAATACTGCCAAGATAATGTATTCTACTGACGCTCTGTCCTTTGAGCAACAGGGACACACACAAGCTGTTTGTGTATCACCTGAGAAATAGTCTAAAGATGAGTCAGGGACATGAACCAGGCAGCTGAATTTTCCCTTGTAAGCATGCAGGGTACTGCTTTGATAGTGCTCTCAATCATGATGCTTTGCGGTTCAGCCCCTTACAAATAATAAAATAGTGGTTTCTTTCACAAATATAAAAATAACAATGCTTTAATTGTAATGTATTTGGGGGTTTCTTTTCCATTTCTTCTTTTTTTGTGGTACTAAGAATTGAACTCAGGACCTCACATTTGCCAGGCAGATGCTTTCCCCCTGAGCGGAATCTCCTGGCCCTGTTTTATTGACTTTGAAATTAGAATATAGCTTCTTCAAGACATGAATACAGTCAAAGTAGGGCTTTATTAGTGTTATTAATATAATGGTGAACCTCGTAAATGATGGTATTTAATAATAGAAAATAATTACTTGGCAGAGATTGACACTTTTCTAAACAGGTGTCTGTGCTGCTCTAATGTCTGTTCTGTAATGACACTTGTCTAATTCTACAGTTCCTTCGAGATTAAGTTCTTCCTGCTTTCACTCATTCATTTTATATCAGAAAAATATTGTCCATGTACCTTATAAGTCTCATCAGAGTCATTATAAATGTTAATCAAGTACGAAGAGGGACATTGTTGAAAAGCCTCATCCTGGAAGTTGTGTAGGCCCTTGCTTGTAAAACAATACCAATTTACTTCTAATTATACACATTCTTTATGATGTAGTACTTCAGTTCTCTTAATTAATTGTACACATTAGTGTTACTCAATTTGGACTTTTCTGAAATGATGGAAATGTCTTCATATTTACACTGTCCTATACAATGGTCACTAACTACATGTAGCTACTGAGGGCATAAAATGTGAGTAATATAACAAAAGAAATGTATTTTTAGGTTTTTAAATTTTAATTTAAATTTGACTATATATATTGAATAGAATAGTTATATATCTGTAAAAATATCATATTGAATAGGTTATATATCTGTAAGTACACATATATACATACACTCACACATGTATACAAGTCTATATATGCATCTAAAATCATGTTTGTATTTAATTTATAGAGTCATGTACAAATGGCACACTAAAATTACAACTCAATAGGAATAATTTATGTCTTACAACAGGTAAATGATAAAATAAATTATGGTTTATCCAAATGCAGAGCATTAGGCAGGCACTACAAAGCATAAGAAAATACTTTAGAAAATTAAGTATGTGGGCCATGCTCTTAAATTTTGGTAGCGAGGTTAAATCTTATGGATATAATTAACTATCAATGTATTTATGAAGGAAGAAAAGTTTCAGTTTATTGTGACATTATTTATCTCTCCTGTCTGCTTCAATCTCACAGGAAGCGTTGTAAAAAGAAGAACGTCAGCAAGTCCGTATTGACCTGACAGGATGGGGCATATGGCATGGTTGAGTGTTACATTTTATGTTTAGATCTCTCCCCAGAGGCTCCTGCACTGTGTGGGGGGTGTCTTTTGTGGGTACCTGAATCATGGCGGCATGATTTAGCTAAATGTGATGCTTGGAAGTGGCTCCTGGTTGAAGGACCTAGATCTCTGGAAGGCAGTGAGCTGGCAGGGTTTGTTTCCTGCCACATAGTCCTCCTCTCTCTCTCTCTCTCTTTTTCTCTCTCTCTCTTTCTCCCCCTGCTTTCCCTCCTGCAGTACCATAAACAGCTTTCCCCCACCATCCCTCTCTGCCACACCACCCTGCCTTGGAGCCAGCCAACTGTAGGCTAAAACCTCCACAAATGTGAGCCAAATAAACCTCTCCTTCCTTAAATTGTGATGGTTGAATATTCTGTCCCAGCAACAAAGGAAGTGACTAAGATACAGGGATAGACAATATAAAAAAAAGCCTGAAGTTGCAATGTAAATAAGGAGATACAATTTTTAAAATACTAAACACAAACCTTCTCCTTAAAATTGGATTTGGACCGGCCGCACAAAAGAGAGAACCAATCTATGCAATATTTTATAGCATGGTCTTTCCCAGTGTGGACCCAGCACCAGTAACTACAATTCTACATGACGCAGAACTTGGTAGAAATGCAAATTCTGGGAGCCTTCTGGAGACTCCTGTGTTAGATACCTTGGGGATGTGAATCCAACAATCAGTATTTTAACAAACTATGCAGAAAATTTACCTGCTCATTGGGCCATAAGGACCCTAAGCACTCATTTCCAACTGTAGCTGTTCTTTGTAATCACTGGTAAGGCTTCCAAAATTACTAATTCAGCAGGCCTGTGGCATGGTCTGTTCATTTCTATTAAAAAGCAGGCAAACAAACTTGTTCTCTCAAGCAGCAAGCCTGGAAACCTCTGCCCCGGACTTAGCAGGTACCAGAACCATCCGAGACAGTTGTCTTCCCATCATGAACTGGCTTTGGTGACTGTACCCAGGAATGTGCTGCAAGAGAGCACCTTAAACAAAATGTGTGCATTCTCAGCACTTTGGCAGGTTGAGGCAGGAGGGTGGCGAGGTCAGGTACTGCCTGGGTAATTTATTAAAAGGTTTTGTCAAAAAACGAATGAGTGAATGCATGAATATAGAAAGCGGGGCTTTCCTAACTTAAATATTATCGTGAAATGAACCAACCTCAGAGCAGAATAGCCACATAACCTTGAACACCTCTACAAATGGAGAAAAATGCACTTCAACTGCATTGATTTCACTAAAGAGTAGAAGAGAGAAATAACCTGAAGCCTCAGATGATAGTTTTGGTTACCTGAGAAAGACCCTAGCCCTGTCTCCTACCGAGACAAGCCGGTGAGCATGCTCAGTTGGAGGCTTGCTGTGATGACAATCATGTAAAACTACTGAGGAAATCCAAGGCCATTTAGAAAACCCACGTCAGCTTCTTGTTCTGATCCAATGAGGGTTTTATTTACAAACACGAACTGATTACCATGGTCAGGAGACACATAAGGACAGTCATCAGCACATAGAGGGAACAAAATAAACACATAGTCACCAAGGAAACACAGAAGAAGCACAAGACAATTTATTAAATAGATATTCTTAAAACAACATTCTGTAGAACAAGCAGCCATGTAAACTGAGCAATCAAAGAATAAAGAAGAGATCTTAGAAATCAAGGCTGCTAAAACAATATAGGTACTACTCACAATTTCTTTAAAATATTAGTAATCTAGAAGATAAAAGTCTGTAAATTTTACTTTAGACCTCTGGTAGACAGGTAGAGAAGACCCAAGATCTATTCCATGGGAACCTCAGAAAGATAATAGGAAAAAGAGGAAATGAAAAATGTGACTAAAAAGTAAGATTTCACTTTACTGGGGGAAAAACCCCCTCTTGAGATTGAAAGATTACTTTTCTTTCATTGCTAGTACAAAATACCCAACACTGAAAGTTAAGGAAGGAAAGATTTACTTAGCCTGCAGTTTGTGGAGGTTTTAGTTCATAATCATCAGCTTGCTCCAACGCAGAGTGGTGGGGCACAGGGGCAACAGCTCAAGGTGGCAGAAAACAGCATATGCAGGAGGGCTAACATGGTTCTACTATTGTATTATATCACTTAATGCTAAGCAATAATCAATGACGGGTTATTTGATCAATCTTGTATGTCTGTATGTGTTATCCTGAACACACAGTTCGAAGATATCAATATGTAAAGCAGCAAGTATTGGTGTGTTTTTTTTTTGTTGTTGTTGCTGTTGTTGTTTGCCTGTTTTGTTTTTTGTCTTTGGATTTTTGGTTTTTGTGTTTATTCTGTTGTTGAGAGGATTAATTGTCTGACTAAATTTGCATGTCTGTATATGGGTTCATATATTTACACTTCGAAGATATCAATGGATAAAGCAATAACCACTGTTGAGACCATATCACCTTGTCTATAGATTAGTTGTGACTGTACTATTTTTATGCTAATTGGTGTCTGTTTGTCAATATGTTTTTGTACTTTTATTTTTTTTAAATAAAAAAAAAACAAGAGCAAACAGGGGAGGGGCAGCAAGCCTCTTTTCCTCTCTCACGCTGTGTGCAGCATACCTGCCCTAGGGTGGGTGTAGCCCTCACAGCATCTCTGCGCCCTCCACTAGCACAGGCCTCCTGCTGGATCACTTAGTTAAACTTCTAGACTTCCCAAGTTGACAGGGTGAACAACATCCTAGAGGGGTAAGGGCATGTCCTCTACACCCCAGGGTGTAGAACTGCTGAGTTATTTAGTTAAGCTTCTAGACTTCTCAAGTTTACATAGTGTATCACCATTACAAAAGGACTTCTGCTCAGTAGTAAGACATACCTTTTATATCCAAATTAGTTCTTTCAAACTATAGAAGAATGTAAAGGCAAAAGTCTTCAAGTCCAGTCATGCATCAAGGTCAAACATAATATGTGACTGAGGTGCCAGAAGTTCGAAGTACATACACAGCCCCTGTTTGATTCAAAATAACTCAAGGATCACCTAAAATTCTGAATAGTTTCATTATCACATCCAGCCCATCCTTGCCCTTCATGCAGTATGTGCACAGACACATGCACACACACACACACACACACACACACACTTTCTCTTCTGTTAAACCTTATGAAGATCTAAGATACAAGGGCATTAAATTATCTAGAAAGACAGAAAAAATTTAGACTCCTAGCCTTATATTCCATAGACATAACTATGAGATGTATTCATATGAGTAAAATTTGAGAAAAGATTGCTAGGTTAAACAGCAATAGACCATCAGCAACACACCCACAAACACACACACACAGAAGGAGGGAGGGAGGGGGAGAGACAGAGAGACAGAGAGAGACAGGGAGAGAGAGATGCAGAGACAAAGGGAGAGAAAGGGAGAGAGCGCGAGGAGTTCTAGTTGAAATCTTCCTTGGCAGGAATGTGGTTTTCAGCTTTCCCTGAGTAGCACTGCTCCCAGAGGTATAATGTATGTGGGATCTGCAGTCGAATGTAAACCAGCTCTTGTCTAATTGTCCTTTAACTAAAGTCCCTCAGGTTTGCTGGTGCCAAATAACTTTCAACCCACAGCTGTTTCAAACGTGTCTAACCCCAACAGTTGCCCTTCACTCATAGGAAATGGTCTTGCAGAATACAGCAACTGGTCTGATTTTTCACCATGGATAAGGCTATGAGCTGTTTTTTAAAACACATTTTTAGCCCCAAATTGCCTTTCTGACATCTACTACCACTGTTCTAGTTTTGCCCTTAGGCAGATAGAGTCTGCTTCCTTAGGAGGATATTCTGTAGTTATCTGAAAATATTTTGTGCAAACATTGCAGCTCCCAGTTGTCTAAATTTCCCTTCTTCCAGGTAAATGCACTTCCCAATCCCTAATTTATTTCTTTCACTGGTTCTTCAAATGCCACAGCTTGTATATCATTTACATTTTGGTTGTTCTGATTGCTAAATATTCCTCTTAAAATGCTATGGTTGTAATTCAGCAAAATATCCCAGGTATGACATGATGGTAATAACGATAGTGGCACAGTAACCAGAGCTACTACTATGCAAACGTCACTACCGAGGACTGCAGGGAAGTCTGTACCTTGTGTATCTCATGACTCACAAAGATCACAATATTGCACAGAGGGGGAATCATAGCTGAAGAAGGCATTGACCTGTTGTTTTACTCTGAGGAACCCATACTGACTGGGTCTGTTTATGTTCACAAATGTCCTCGGACCACAATCCCACATTAACACAGAGCCCCATCTGTTCACTGCTTCTTCTGTTCGGGGTCTGTTGACATTCTGCAAGATGCCACTGATTTTCCTGTTGGGGCTGAAGAACACAGCGCACTCTGCTTTCATCTAAGTTCTTAGAAATATTACTGCTATAATAGCTATTACATAGGTAACTTGGTTACACAGTATATTAACCCTTTGCTCTGGCAAATTTATACTCAATGCCTCCAATGCTTGAATGTGTAAATCTACACAGGCTTCTTCAGTAGAATGATATGGAATGAAATGGTTGGATAGAGAAAGTATAGACTTTGTTCCATCAACAGTCGAGCAAGAAGTTGTTCTATGGTGTCCAAATTGGAAGTCAATACAATAAAAGGCATAACTTATTTTTGCTTTCAGAAAATGTACTGAACATCTCCGTGAATAAGAGGTGTGAGAACCAAGGGTCTCACACTCTCACGGTTGGATGGTTAGCAGGTTGTGACTGCCTTTCTTGGACTGTTTAAATGTAAATTAAATCTAAAAGAGATTATATTCACAAATGGCCTGTCCTTTCGCCTCATCCAAGCATAGATATCCAAGTATATTTAAATATCTAAAATTAGGTTTTGAAGCTAGTTTTTAATTCTGCCTTCTGCAGCAGAAGTTAATCTGCATTTTATACTGAGACACAGTTGGTAGAAAGATTCTTTGAGGAGACACAAAGAACTACAGATAATGAGATACCTGTCAGTGTGTGGAAATGTCACTCTAAGGGCAGAATAATCTCCATAGAGGTTGAGAGAGGGATTGCTGTGCTAAGGCACTCAACACTAGTATTCTTATAGTATATTCTTTTTTTTTTTTTTTTTTTTTTCCGGGACCGGGGATCGAACTCAGGGCCCTAGTGCTCAGCGGCAAGCACTTAGCCCACTGAGCTGTACCTCCAGCCCTTATAGTATATTCTTATAGTATTTTTTTGTTTTGTTTTCCAGTACCAAGAATCAAACTCAGGACCTTCTGTTTGCCAGTCAGGCACTTGTGCCACTGAGCTATATCCCCAGCCCCTAGTATTCTTTTTTTTATACTATTAATTACTGAACTTTCTATTTACCAGATGTCTTCCATGTAGGATGTAATATAGATTTTTAAAATGTTATTTCACTTTAATCTTATAATAATTTTATCAAGCAGATATTAGTATCCCCATTTCACCCAGGAGGAAAATGAGGCTAAAGTAAGGATCACTTTCTTGATGTCATTTACATAAGCAATGAGTTTGAGAAGCCAGGAAAAACTGGTGTCTGATGTTTCCAAAAGGGCAGGGTGTGGGATATTTTTGAAGTTGTTCAAAGAAGATGCCTGACAGTCTGAGTTAACCTTGGCAGCGCCCAACGACGTTGTCTACAAAAGAGTTGCTGTGGAAGTTCTACACTTTAGGGCTTCATTATATATCTCATAAAGGCTGGAACTGACAAAACCCCCCAGCAATATGGAGCATGAGTGTACTAAACCTACACTTCATTCTCTAAGCATGAGGCTGGCCAGTGTAACACTCAGAGAAAGGACGAGATAAAAGCACATTAAACAATGAAAAGAAAAGAACCTTTGAGTTTCGAGTAACTTGGGCAGTCTATCAGTGGGCCCAGTTGGCAGAATTCTATATCTCCTTCCAACCACGTTGAGTTGGTGCAGAACATGACAGGTAACCCCCTGACCATATACATTTCAAAGATCTGTAATCTACCTCTTCTTCACCGTCTTTCTTCTTGAACAGAGGAATATATTAAATGACCTCACAGTACGATAACATACTGTGTCCTTATGACAGTGTGATCAAAACTCTGTTTAAACAGAAATCTTTGACTTGTACTAACAGTCATAAATTGTATTTGACAACCCTAGAATTGTGAAGCATGGGCAAGCTTGGAACAATTCAATATTTCTATACTGAGCAACTTCATTGAAGATAACAGTATGGAATGTAACAGCTGTTGTTAATTCCTATCATCTTGTTTTGAAGTCCTGTATCATTTTTAGTGTTTTTGTATTGCTTTGTTTCTGTCTTCATTGTTGTTATTTTGTTATTTTTTCTCTCTTGAAACTAGAATTCATTTCTACATGAGAACACTCAAAAGAACTTTGTTTTTTAGCCTAGTTGGTATCTGATGCTTTTAGCATGACATTACCCTAGAAATATGAGCAAGTATTCTAATACCTTTTCCCAATCTGTACTGAAAAGTTCACAGTAAGATAAAGAAAAGGTCTATCTATCTATCTATCCATCTATGTATCTTCTATCTATCTATACCATGATATATATGTTTGCATCTTGCTACATATACAAAATGTGATGAGTTGACTCTGAATATGACAATAAGTGGAACATACAGTTTAAAGACGGCACTAAGAGACAGGATTGAAAATACCTTGGAATGGATTTTCTTTTGTATTTTAGCCATTTATTTTTCCTAGGAATAAATATCATTTAATTCTGCAAATCCCATTAATTGTATAGAACCACTCTATTCCTCCCTACTGAAGAAAAGTAATGAAGTAGATGTAGTTTATACTGATTGTTATGGTTGATACATTGTATCAACTTGAGCAGTCTGGAGGTTTCCTAAGTGACTCAGCAAGGAGCCAGGGTCCTTACTTTGTGTTCACCCTGAGCCTGTGCAAGAGGAAGGCCTGGAGAGGGAGAGGCTGTAGAGGACCACGCCCCCCAGGGCGGGTAGGCCGCACATAATAGAAGGGAAATGAGGAGGGACCGGCCGCTGGCTCCTCAGAGGCGCTCCAGTCTTCACCTTCAGCTTGGTCGTCTCCCGGCTTCCGGTGCGGACGTTCGACTTCCACCCGGGACTCCAGCCTTCTAGCGTTGACTCTCCGGCCTGCATCGCAGATTCTTCAGCATTCTGTCCTAGACCCATCAGCCTCCTGATAGGGACTTACAGGGACCCTGCAGTGAGTTCCAGGCCTGGGACTGGGCTCCTCCATCCCCAGCATGCAGACACTGTCTGCACGCTTCGTCATCCAACTCTGTGGCTGCCCACTGTAAGCCACGCTTGTAATTTTTTGTACATCTGTATCATGTTAGATCTGTTTCTCTAGTAACCCCTGACTGATGCACAAATAGTCAAGAATCCTCAGCACTTGTATCTCAAGGCACACTCTAACTAGCCTTTCTTGAAGATAAAGTATTTATCTTGGCAAACTCATCACTAATGCAATTTTATATTAATCTATGTGTTCATTTACATTATATCTATCTGCTTTGACATGATAAAAAATGGCAAGAATATTGTCTGTTAGTCTTCTCATTATATTTCTAAAGCTTACTAAAATACCTTGTAAACGAAGTGCTCAAAGTATTTAATGGATGGGTAAATTCTTAACTAAATGAATCAACGAAGGCAATAAACTGATTTCTACAGTCCCTTCTTGAAGCCTCTTAGAATCAGGCTTTGTTATCCTCTCTGAAAGTGAACCAGTACTGCTACTACACTTTACAAGGTACTAATGACGTAGCAGTACTGTTATTAGGCCAGTTTCACTTGATAGAGGAAAGGGAGAGGGGAAAACGGCAGAGAAAGCACAGCTGAGAGGACAAAGTAAAAAGGTGGGAGGAAGAGGGCGAAACAGAACAAACGCACAGGGTTTGCTTAAAGGAGGGGATGAACAGTTAGCACTCTGGGCATCACCTGGGAACTAGTTCAGAGACAAGACGTTATGCTCACTTTAATATACATAGTAAACTACTCATAATAACAAAGCCTGGAAATCATATATATTATTAATGCAATGCCATAGTTCATTCCCTATAATAATGATTTGTTGTCTGGGTAAATGTAATTCCAAATTTTCCTTAAAGACAGGCTATGTTCTTAATATGCAGAATAGGTTCCAATAGGATAGGGATCTGTTAATCTGGTCTCTAATATTAGTGTCTTTCTTAAAGTAATTCAGCTGTCAGTTACCACATCAGCACAAAGGTACTTTGCAACAAAGGTTGCGTAATCTTTGATACGTCACATTACCTTTTGTGTCCACTTCCCTACTCATAACAAATATAAATTAATGTATATGCATTTCACAAGTCACTGTAAATTGAAATGAGATATGTAAAGTTGAATGAATTATCATGTTAATATTTAAATAATCTTATCAAAGTTACAATTTAATAGCATCGTGAGACATTTTGGTGTTGCCCATGTCCTTAGGAAGTTGTGGGGCAGGGGGTATAGCTCAGTGGCACAAATGCTTGCCTGGCAAGTACAAGGTCCTGATTTAGATTTTTGGCACCAAAAAAAAAAAAAAAAAGAAAAATTAAAGAAAAAACAATATAGTCTTGATTTACTTACCTGAGAGGTATATGAAGACCTCAAAGGAAATACAATAAATGAAAGCATTTCTTACATATCAAACTTTTAAAATTTCAGTAAAACTGTTCCTCACATGCTATTCCTATGACAAAAATCCATGAGTGGCACAAAACATACTGTTTTCAAAATATGCTTATATCGGCAGTTTGAACGTGCCAAACCATTTAGACTTTGAAGACCACTGTTCTATAAATTGTACCATAAGGCAAGAAAATGCAATGGTGACACAGTGCTGTCCTAAAGATATTTTCATACAATTAATCATTAAAATCCTACAGACAGATCTCATTAACAAATTCCACTAGTTTGGTGAGGTTAAGATCAATTTGAAAATAATGCTGATCTGGAATGTAAGTACACCATTGGTTTATTTAAAATATATACAAATTTAATTGTCCCTGGAAGCTATCTTTTGAAATGGGCAAAAATATCCATGGTATGTTCTAAATGGTGCGTTTTTCCCCTTGGAGCAGTGATTCAGAGTCACAGTGCTTTTGCCACAGTTAAAATTCCTCAAAAAGTCCATGAGCTCTTCTAGCAGTCCAGCTACTCTGATATAGAGAAATGGATACACAGTTGTCAGCTTCCAAATGTTTGATGGCTACAGTCTAAAAACATACAAAAGAACTGATGGAGAAAAAGAGATTTAAAATGCCCCTCCATCTCAAACCACTGCCTTGCATTACTTCTGACAGGTTATAAAATCAACATTTTAGCCTACCCAACAGGGCACAGAAGGAAATCAACAGAGAAATTAAAAACTATGACCTAGAAAATTAAACCACATTGCAAAACAAGTCAGCACAGGAAGAGAACACATACATATGTGCACACATGGGTGCGCGCACACACACACACTCACACACATCCACCCCCAACTTGCTCAAGAATATAAACTTTAGACACCCGAAACAGTGCCTAAAACCAAAGCCACAATAACACAACAGTGCACTAGTCCCAACTCTATGAATGCTTTAACTTATAAGGCCACATTTATCTTATAATTATACAGAGATAAAGTTTGAGAGAAGCAGAAACAATTAGGATATTTTGCGACATGCTTCCACCTTTACTGATTTTCTCAAACCTGTTGTAAGCATTTACACCAATTACACATCTCAAATGCCTGGCACAGCACTGGCATTGCCAAGTTATTTGATTTGTAAAGATTTGTCCTAAGTGTTTAGGGACAAGACTAAGAAGCAGCAGCATCATTGATGGAAGATGCAGTCAGTGCATGCTGTCCATTAAAGTGTGTGAGCTAAGAGATTTGCAGGACCTTTGGACGTGAACCAGTGTAGGAAGTCTCTGCCTAGGGACAGCCTTAAAGCAGAGTTCAGTCTAGCTGGTTTCTCAGAAAGACTTACAGCTTTCGATTTCTAGTGTGCAGTTCTGTTCATCCAGAGGATACCGCCGTAGGTCCATCATGCAGGCAGCTGTGGTCGTGATTCTAGAAGAGAAGTGCGAATATGTCTTGTTAGCAGCCCACAGCTGGAGTTGAACAAATACACCTGAGTACTGGGATGGAAAAATCATCCTTCTAGGTGACTGTGATGTAGACTAAGCTCTAATGCAAAGTGAGCCCTAGTGATATAACTTTTAATGATCGGTTTTCTTCACAAGTCTCGTGCTGATTTGTAAAATAAAGAGGCTGGACTAAATCAGTATTTTCCGAAGCATGGTCCATTTACTCTCCTGTGTCAAAATCACTGCAACATGCCAGATAGGCATTCCCTGCTTTCAGAATGTCTTTGGATGTTATGAACTTACATTATGAACATCAGAGATAAATGAGAAGTGACCAAGGGTATTCCTTTCCTTTCAATGGTTTCCTCTTTCTTAAGATTCTGAAATCTAATCTAACATTATATTTAATCTGTCATTTTTACCTTTCTCTACATTGTGTACTGTTACCAAGAACCTTAATAAAACACATAATCAGCCTTTTATCTGTCAGCTTATCTGTTCTGATGTGAGTAATCTGATATAGTCCTGACACCTTACAAAGTCTGCTACTGTGGGCTGGCAGAGGTATTTATTCAGAATACTTCATACTTCTATTATTTTATCAGGAAGAAATGAACACATCCCTTTATTTTGTCATTACATTTCTCTGTCATCAATTTTCCCTAACATTTCTACTAAAGTCCTACTAGGAGTCAAACACATACAGTTTTAAATGATTTATCAGTATGTGTCTTCTGATCAATATGGCAATGCAACGTTATGAAAGTACAGTCCTAGAAAACAAGAAATATAGATACAAATGTCAACTTTATGTAAAGAATCTCTCAGAGAGCTCAGTACCTAGGAAATTTTACATCTGCTGAAATCCAATTTATATCACCTGGAAATCCCAGTGCACTGAGTCTGTTTCTTAGTTGGATATGAGAGTCTCACTCCTCATGTGTAGGCTGGAACTACGTGAACAACTCAGTGGAAGCAGTTCTTGCCTCTTTGAGCTGATTCCTTTTCCACTAACATGTATGCTTTGTTATTTTTTAAATAAGAAGGAAGTATCCTCGGTCCAGTGTTCATCCTGATGCCTTGTTTGATTTCAGCAGGTCTCGTTGGCTCCTCCGCCTGAATTCCTTTCCATCTCCACTTCCTTCAGGGTCCGAGTCCCCGCTGCTTCTCACTGAAGTCGGCAGAGTAGCTTCGTCTCCCAGTCTATCCAGTTGTCTCCCACAAAAAGTCAGAGTCTTTTCATCCTCTGATTACAATTTCTAGTCTCTTATACAAGAAAACCCTCACTCTATAGCCTTGTGCATGGGACAGTCTGTCCCTTTTCTTCCTTCCCAGTATCATCTCATGTCATATCCTGACTCGTTACCTTTCAGTCTTTGCTTTTGTTCTCTCTACCTAGAACACGTCTTCTTGCTCTTCACAAAACTCTCTCTAGTGATCTTTTGGACAATACCACCTCTGAAAAGCCCTTCCTAACCATTGTTGCCCTTCCCACCCTAAGCGTTGCCATCTTAACTTGCTGTTTATTTCCTTCAAGGATTTCCCATGATCTGAAAGTATCCTGCTCGTTTGTTGTTCTAAATGCTGTCTATTTCTTTTAGTGAAGTTAAAGCTAGTTAAGAGTACAGAGCCTCTTCTGTTCAGTGCTATGGCACAAAACGAATTAGTTTTTGAGGGAATAAATATGTGTTTATGATGACGCAAGCAGTTGACTTGGCTCATGGTCAGTCTTTGTACTTTGAAGACTGCTTTATTGCATTATCTTATTTTTAACTTTTAATTTTAGTATGTTTTAGGTTATAGAAATTCTCATATTTTTTAACAATAGATAACTCTTAATACATTTCAGTAATATTACGTAAATAGTACTGAAGTTTACCTTATTTTTGCTTTCTATGGGACTTACCAAATTCTTAAATGTTACAACTTCTACTGAAATTAACGTTTATATTTCATTCTTTGCAGTTTTAAAAGTACAGTTCATTTTGGCTATGAGATATTTGGATGAATTTCTCATTGATCCACTGATATTTTGTTTGTGTATGTTTGCTTACACATAGACATAATCTGAATTTCTGCTAACATAGAAACAATCCTATAATATAGAGTCCAAATTTTTAAAGTAAGTGAAACTAGACATACAGTCAGCATACCAAACATCAATGTTAGAAAATGAACTTTATCTGATAAATTGAATGCAAGAAGAACATGAATGTTACAAGGACACACATCAAAAATATTAACAGGGCTGGTGAGTATGGATTAGTGATACAGGGCTTGCCTAGCATGCATGAGGCCCTGGGTTGAATCCCCAGTACCATCACACCAGGAGAGATACACAAAGACAGAGAGACAGAGAGAGAGAGAGAGAGAGAGAGAGAAAGAAACAGAATGCTCGGTTGTAAATGAGGCCTTTTGAGATTGCTCGTAAAGTTCGTGGTGTAGACCTCTGATACACAGTTATAACAATTAATATCTGTGAGCTAGTGCTGTGAATGTGCAGAAAAAAGAATTAACTAATGCTATCATGGGAGCAATGAGTTCTATTTATGTTTTTAAAATAAACTAGAAGAAATTGTTTTTCTCACAACATTCATGTTTACCCCAGTGTTTTGCTGTTTTGTATGGTCTAATATATTTCATAAAGTCATCAGACACTCTCAATGTGTTCTACTCAATATTTACAAAATGTTTATGAGTATCTTATACTGCATTAGAGCAGATATTCTAACACCCACATCTTCCATTTGGAATTCCAGTCCCACAAAGATGAGGGACCTTACGTAAGTCATTTCTATTCTTTAACACTTGCTTGCTCTATTTTGCAAATAAGCATTTCTCATCCTAATTTGTCATAGGGTTACACAAGTTGGAAGGGATTTCCAGTTCATAAAATTTTATGCAACGTTTTCAGGTTATCACTAACCGCTAATGAATACATCTGATAAGCTATTTCACCAGAGGTTGGTAGTATAAGCACCAGTTTGTATAATTTAAACAAATGTAAAATGCTTACACTTATATTACAAGCAGAGATAAAAATATGGGTCCAAACAGCTTCCCAACATAACTGTGCACAATAATTTCTCTTTGTGTGCACAGGGAACACTGTAAGACAAAGTGCAGATGTGTAACAAATTTGCATCTTTTCAAAGTGATTTGTGTGATAAGAAACTACATTTGCTCTTGTGATATTTGTATTTCAAGAACACTCTCAGGGTACATGTCACCAACTCAATATTAAAACAACAATAATATTTTAATAAACAAAGGAGAAAGAAGTCTAACTTCTCAAACTAATGATATTAGAACAATTCCTTTTATTAAGTGCATATTTTAACTCTTGCAAAAATTCTCAAATAAATTAGAAAGTCAAAATTATATTTTATAAAAATGACTTTTTAAAGAGATCATTTTTACATTTACCCTGAAATGAATCTTGTTCAGAAAAATCCCAGTGATAAGCATCTGGGTCTGTATGTTGAAATATTTTTTATTTATAACAGGACTGTGATTCTACAGAAATAAGGTAATACAATTAACACAATTAATAGGATTTTCATGAACACACCTTTCTGGATCCTGATAAACATTCTTAATGACCTATAAACAGCTCAATACCATTACTCAGAGCCTTTGAACTGAGGTTAGTAATTCATTATACTGATTAATTTTTAAGATTGGTGTAAAATATATGAAATCAACTCTTTCTTCTATCAAAGAAATAGTTAATGATGCCTCCAGGATGTGCCTAATTTATAAGTAGGAAATCTTGATTTAAAAGTGAAATATGCTTTTATTTTTCAGGGTTGAATTACATTGAAGATATTGTGCTTTGCTGAAGAGAACTCCAGATAAACTATAGAATGAGGCCATTGGCTACTATCATCCCAAGTAATTTGGGTCCTAAAATGCAGTAAGGCTTATGTGCTAGCTTAGAATAACATGGAACACACCACATAACCTAAGACTCAGTAAAGGCACCCATAAAATCCAGAAATCTAATATCTAAGCTTTACACCAAAGCCATAATAGATAGTTTAGTGTTGTGACATTAAGCTTGATATTACCATGTCAATGCAAGTTTTGACATTAGGATTCAAGTTTGCTGATGAAAAAAGATAGCAATTAAGTAATAAGAGACACTTTGACATTGTGCCATTATGGAAAATCTCAGTCAATGTGGTATTTTTAGGCCCATAGCAGACTCCTTATGAGAGACACCAGGTAGTGTACTATATGGTCAAATAGTGTGGCTAAGCATGTGAGAACGCTGATAAGATTTCAACCAGAGGCCACAAGGACTGCATTTAAATGATTTTGAACTTGTATGTCGTTTGATTTTTTACTCTCCATAACCATAATTATTCCACAGGAAAACAATTCAATATCTTCGCACGTTCATAAGAATCAAATATGTTACTCTCAGCTATATTCTAAGATATTGTTCTAATGCACAGAATGTTTCTGCTTTGCTCAAAATATGTTTACTAAAAAGTACATGGTATTCTAATTACAGATGACAAAAAGATCCCCCAATATTAACAGGTATCATGAGTAGGGAAAAAATCTAATTTAGGAAGGTAAATTACTGAAAACACAAAATACATGATTTTGTAAGCCTTCAAACAATGTTCAGAATTACAGATAAAAAAAACTACCCAAATATTAATCTAAACAATAGAATATGAATGGCAATTTGAAAAGTTGTGCAGATCTCATCTAAGTCTCTTCCCTCAGAGGGAGGTGCTTGAAGCAACTTTGCTTTCCAGTGGTAGCTGTCCTTTTAGTTTTTTGAGCAACCTCCACGCTGATTTCCATAGTGGCTCTACAAATCTGCATTCCTATTGGTCATGCTGAAGGGTTCTTCTTTAATCATATCCTTGCCAGTATTTACTGTGTGTGCAGTTTTTGTTTTGTTTCATTTTTATATTTTTGATGATAGTTATTCTGAGTCAGTGAGATGGAATCTCAAAATAGATTTTATCTGCATTTCATTGACATCTAATGATATAGAATATTTCTTTAATATACTTTTCTGGACATTTATACTTCTTTTAATAAGTGCCTTTTCACTTCACTCGTTCGTTTATGGACTGGGCTATTTCATTCTTTGGTGTTAATTTTTTGAAATTTTTATATATTCTACATATGTCAGAACTGCAACTGAAGAGATTTTTCTCGCATTCTGTAGGGTTATTCTTCTCTGTTAGCTGTTTCCCTGCTGTGACAAACTTTTTAACCTGATGTAGTCCAATTTGCTGATTCTTGCTATTATTCCTGTGTCGGTGGAGTCCTATTCAGGAAGTCTTTGGCTGTGCTTATGGCTTCAAGTGTTTCCTCTATATATTCTTTTAGCACTTTCAAAGTTTCACGTCTAATCCTTGGGTTTTAAAATCCACTATGAACTGATTTTTGTACAAAGTGAGAGATAAGCATCTATTTTCAATCTTCTACAAGTGCATGTCCTGTTTTCCCAGCATTTGTTAAAGAGGCTGTCAGTCCACTACAAGGACAGCTGGATACTCCTGTGTATTGTGGCAAAATCCACAATAATGAAGACGTGGAATTGACTACGTGTCCATTAACAGATGAAAGGATAAAGAAGCTGTGGTATGGATACACAGTAGAGTATTATTCAACTGTGAAAAAAATAATGAAAATTTTGTCACTTGCAGGAAAATGGATGGATCTGGATGGTCATCATCATGCTGAGAATATGAGCCAGACTCAGAAAGACAAACACTGCATGTTCTCCCTGTGACAGGGAATCTAAAAAGATGACGTGGAAGGAGAAGGAAGGACATTAGCATAAAAGAAGGGAATGAGGAGGAGAGGGGGTGTAAGGGAAGGTGTCATGGGATGAAAATGCACACAGTCAAATCCAATAGTTTGAAAAGTTAATAGGAGCTAATAATAAAAGGAAATTAAATAAATATATTTTAGCTTTCCTATTCTACATGAAAACTTCACATCATCCCTGTAGGAAGGCATATGCCTCTAATTATAGCACTCAGGAGGCTGAGGAAGGAGAATTGTGGGTTCGAAGACAGCCTAGGTTAATTAGTTCATGGCAAGCTGAAACGTTATAGCAACACTCTGTCTCAAAGAATTAAAGAAAAACAAAACAAAGCAAAACCAAAAAATTAATTTTCCATTATTCTGTGACTCATGACCATTTTTTGTCACAAAAGTACTTTCTCACTTATAAATCTCTTACACAACAGTGTCTTACTTTTCTGTAAAATGGGTACAACATTGCTGTAGGAGGTTGGGAACTTTGGCAGTGGCACTCTCACTAATCACAAATACACCTAATACTAATTGGTCCCTTGCTAATAGGTTCTGGACACTATCTAGTGCTACTGAAATGTATCATCTCAGTTAAGTACAGTTGTTATTCTTGTTTTATTCATGAGAAAACTCACACAAACGTGGAATGATCTTTTGTTGAGTGAGGGGTAGACCTGGGATTTGAACCTAAGATGTTTAACTCCAGCGTCTACATATTTAACTAGTATACTGTAACCAACTTGCTAGATGACCTTAGCAATGAAATTTAACATCTCTGGAAAACTGGGCAGTTTCTTATATGCCAAATGAGCTTAGAAATTGTATAAGCCTATGAAAATACATTACATGTTCTGTGACCTTGTATATTTGTAATTTTGTTTTACCCACACATCCAAATGCTATATTTCACAGCTGTTCATTCTGTTTTAGTCAATTATGTAGATTAGTCCACCCCAGACAAGCAAATACAAGCCTCTCCCCAAGGAGTCTCACTTAATATTCTCCCTGATTAAAGGTCTCCCTCAGCATCTTTGCCATTCTATCCTCTTAATTTACCTCTACGGAGGCCTTCTGCTTAAATTAAAATATCTAAGACTCATACATAATTGTTTGTAAAAGCTCTTTAAAAGTCCTCACATAGAGTCACATGCACTACTACGCTCAACTTTGTAATCACTAAAAAAAGTAAGATTGCTCGCAATCATGTTCCCATTTGATACATCATGCATTTCAGATTAGAGCTATTTGTACTCTTCTGCAGCTGTCTGGCCTTCTGTGACTCTTTGATTTTCTGGAATCTTATCCGCTACAAAGATACTGTGACCATTAAAGGGCTACGTACACAAACTTCTGCCACAAAGGCAGGCATGGCTGTGCAAATATTTCCTCAAATAGCATGCCTGTGGAGTCCAAACAGTGTCTCACAAAGTCTCGTTTTGCGACCGTGCAAGTCCTGTTCAACATTAGTGGGTATGGATATAGTAACCTCAGCCTTTCTTTCCCTCTGTGGTCAGTGCCTGCTTCGCTCGTCCTTGCCATTGTGCATTCCTAATGGCCTCATCTACAAATCCTCTTCTCATCTTGGGAGTTAAGAATAATCTCTCTCCTCTCTAAATTATGATTTAAAGGAATGATGTCCTTCACAGAAAGTAAGCACTGTATTTTTAAGTCATACCCCAACAAATGAAATCTGATTTCAAACTACAATAAAATATTTCACCATGAGTAGCAGTATAAACAATGTTCCAATGTACTGGATATTTATGAAACATTCATTGAAGCATTGGTTGTGTTTTCCCTTGATAGACAGTAGGACACATCAGAGAACACCACGTTAGAATAAATTCATTGGTTTTTATAGCAGTCTTTTTTTCTCTTTAACTAAAATGCAGTGATGGATAGATGCCAACTGGCAGAAGTCGCAGCCTTGGATGGGGCTCTTCATTTCTTCCACACACCTTTTAAATAAGATTTTTAAAACATAATTTTCACAAGATTAATTCCTTCCCGTGCCCTCCAGCTCGGCTCTCTGTCCCTAACCAATCTGTCCTCTACCCTTCAAGTCTGGACTGTTCAGAATTCTATGTCTGGCTGCACGGTGGTTTCGCAGAGCACAGCAGGACTTGGGAGCAGGAGGAAAGTACAGTTAAGGGGTAGTTCCCCAGATCCCCTTCTTGCTGGATCTGGACTCAAGTTCCCTTGTCCCTTCGCTCTTCTTCCCCTTCACAACTGGGATTCTGGATAACCCACAGCAACCAGTGGATCCTGCTTCTGGGAGGGAGGGTCGCTGTTATATCTTTCTAAATAATCCTTTCATTGCACTCTCCCCAGATTATGCATTTTTAGTTTTCCATCTGCTTTCTCTTGGGTCCCTGACTGATCAAATGCATTATAAAAATGTATTCAAAATTTCACATTCTAGTTAGTTGTCAAAACAACTAGCATCACTGAATTCTGGAGTCATCATTCCTGGGAATTTGGAGATAATGGAATGAATATTTGCTCTGCCTCACATGAACCATCTCCTTCATATCATTCTGGTCTCAGTTCATCCCAGTCCACCTAAGAAGCCTTCTCCCACCGTCCTAGCCAAAGTAGCCCCTAAAACTGCTCACTATCCCACCTCCATTTTTCTTTCTTTAGAATAATTATCACTATCAAATTACCTTGGATATATATTTTTTTAATTGTTATTTTCTGTCTCCCCTAGTAGACTCTGTGTCTAAAGGTAGAGTCTCCCTGAGAGAAGAGAGATGAGAATTGAACATGGGAAAACCTTGAATGGCGTTCCATGAAAGATGCAAGCCCAGTGGCCCTCACCCATCCCAGCATACAAATTCTGGCAGGAGTACTACTTGAGTGACTGCTAGAGGATGAAATGATCATTAAACTACCTCTGTTTCCCACCAGAATATACTCATACCTTACCAGGCAGGCCGCATCCAATTACAGAGCAAAAATATGATGGGTTAAAGTTTCTCTCTCTCTCTCTCTCTCTCACATGCGCACACACACACACACACACACACACACACACACACACTTGCTGAATTCAGTAAGAAACTTTATTTTCTGGTGGATCCAACCCCTCATGTGCTATTGTACATAATTTCCCCCAGGACTTGGTTCCAAGTGTGACAGCCCCAACCACTAAAGTAACACAGCTTTACAGTCGCTACTGTTGCTGTACTTGTTTTTTAAACATGTAAATATGTAAAACAAATTACTCAGAGATGTCTCCTGTCACATATGGGCAACTCAGGAAACATTTTTGACTCAAACAAACTACCTAAATGCCATGGTCTTAGGCTTTATTTGCAATGCTGGTATCTAATGGCAAGATATTTCCATCTAAGTGTTATTTATACTACTTCAGAGAGAACTCTTTTGTGAAGTAGACAGTAAATATGAGAGGAAATGCTTAGCACCATTAAAATCCACAAGTATGATTTAAAAATACAAATTAAATCTTGACAATTATTGTTTATCTAATTAGTACCAAATTAAAGATATTATGCATTATTACAGATTCTAAATAGAAATAGAGCCTCTCACACATGCTGCCAGTAGCACTATATATTGATACAAACTTTCTGGTTAACTCGAAAACATTAAACAAATCCAATGAATGTGCAAACCTTTGTTCTTGAAATTTAACTTCATGAAATTAATGTGACAAAACACAAAAACTATATGAGAATTGTGCTAGTGTGCTTTCCACCTGAAGTACCTGCTACAAACAACTTAAAAGGAGAAAAATGATTTATTTTGGTTCACAATTTCAGAGGTTGCCATCCATGGTCGTTTGGTCTTGTTGCTTTGGGCTATTATAGCACAGTTAGGAGGTAGCAGAGAAGGCCTGTTCATCTCATAGTGCCCAGAAAACAAATAGAAGAAGGGGCCAGGGTCCCAGTATCCCTTTCTAGTGTACCATTGATGACCTAGCTTCCTTTTACTATGCCACACCTCCTCGAGATTTCATCACCTCCAGTAGCACAAGAGGCTGGCCACCAAGGCTGTAACGCATGAGCCTTTGAGAGATACCACAGGTCCACACTATAACAAAGATGGTAAACTCAACTTTATTTGCAACTAGGAATAGAAGCATTATATACATCTAATATAGAAGAGAATTTTAATAAAATTAATAAAAATGCATTTAAGAAAAGAAAAATAGAGTGAAATTTGTACACTATGATTCCACAGATTTTGAAAAGGTACATTGTGTGTAGGGTCAAATGACTAAATATGACTAAAATAAATGTGAAAATAGGGCTGATTTTTATTTCTTACGTTTTCTGTAGTTTCATTGTTTCTAACATCAATGTATATTGTTTTTCTCTTTAAAACTGTTATGAAAACATTTTCTCTGTCTGCTTGTTTCTTCTAGTCCAACTCACTGCTGCTAACATATTCTGTTTCCAAGGGTGTTTTTTCTCTGTATCGGAACACTTGGCAATGCATAGAATACTTACATCCTATGGACTGGAAATATTGATCAGCATATATGTGAAATGTAGGCATTTCATTAAATTATATGTGTCATTAAAATGTTAGTGGAAATATCTTTAAAGTAAAAAGATCATTAGGTCTTATCTATATAAATATCTTTCTGATGCCTGAATTCCATCAGATCCCTATAATTTTTGTTTTAATGAATCTACCCAATGACTTGGACCTCACTTTCTGGAAAGAACACATGCCATCTTTGTAAATAGTCTACCAACTATTCACGTTGCTTCTCATCTTCCTTTATATTGGGAAAACCTATCTCTCTCCTGACGTAGGATAAAGATTTCTCCATACTTTTGTTTCATGATTTCAAATTTTAAACCCATCTGGAATCTATGTTCACATATTGTGTGTGCTGAGGACAGGTGTTGGCTTACTTTATCCAGGGAATCAATGTGGTACCATCTTTCTCCTAACACAGTCAGATTTTCCCCCTAATATTAACAAGTGGTAAGGATGTGGATAAATTTGGATTCTCATAATTGGCCATAAGAATATAAACTGGTCATAATTGTATAAAGAGAAATTTGAATATAAAGTATTTTTCAAATGGTGGTCCAGTTGGTTCATTTTTAGTAATTCTTAAAGGGAATATAATTCAAAGAACAATACTCACAGAATAGACGAAGAAGCGAAGAAGATTGTTCATCACTGCTTGACTCAGAAGAGTGAGGAGCGGTGAGCAATTCTGTGAATCTAATGTAAACTCATTTCATAGATACAGAGGTCAGGAACAGAAAGGAGCCTTAGAATTGAGCAGCCCTAGGTTGGGTTTTGATCTTGCCTCTCAGCATGTGATCTTGAGCTGACACACATAAAAGGAAGCCACTAATATGGAAAATGCCTTGGAAATCCTTGATAACAACTTATTCACAATTCTGTGGCTGAATGGCCATGAGACCTTCACCAAAAAGCAATGAATAATTTTCCTCTGATATTTAGAAGTCATTTCATTTCCTCACAAGTTTTTAAGTACTTAGATGGGGAGAGTTTTGAATTAGGTAGAGAAGAAGCTGTAAGAGTCTGAGGAATTAACTGAAATTGACAGCCATGGGATACTGAGAAAAGGTTGCCACAAAACAATTTACGTGAATGTTAAATCACACAAAAAGATGTAATTGGCTGAAATTTCCTTCAAACACATGTCTAGAATGTAGGATTGTTTGAAAACACAAGAAGAAAAGAAAATTGCCTCGTCCTGAATTAGTAAGAAGCATATCTGGCTAAGTGATGAATTAAAGTAGAACAAAATGAATCATTATAAAAAGAAATTGGTCCTCACTGAAAAGAATGATTTCAAAGAAACAGAAAGGGTTCATAAGAAGAAAAAAGTATGTCAAAAATTATGCACCATTTACAAGACAGGTCACAAAAATACTGCTACAAAGTATCAACGAAAAGACAAGGCTGCAAACAACCACACCTGATCTCCAGAAACCCAAGGAGCTATAAAAGGCGTCAGAGGAGAAAGTGTACATGACACTGTTTTCACATGGACAATTTCATCTCACGCAGAGCAGGGAACACTAACAGGGCAAGAGGGATGAGAGCATGGGCTATGAAGTTAAGGAAGAGCTAAATCGTGAATAATTCCCCCAACTCTGTCCTCACCTGTTTTCTGTCTCTTTTTCTCTTAAAATAAAAGAAAGAAAAGAAAGATGGCAAAATGGCTTTGTAATTCAGTGAGCTGTTATGAGATATTAAAACCTGACAATTCAATGTTTCACACCAGGCGAAATGAGCTCTGTTGCTTTGATTGGAGGAGCGAAGGAACACTGGTAGGTGTAATAATAGCCTCCATTTACGTGAAGGGCTCAGGGGAGTGATGATCGGCTGTTCACATTTGCTGCTGTGGACCAAAGAGGAAGCTCCGGTCATAAATTCTAACATGAAGGATGTGGGGATTTAGGTTAAGTAGAAAGATGACTTGGCTGATAGTGAAAGCTGTAAAATAGTGAAATGGCTCTCCAGGGCACATGGCAGATTTCCCTTTCTAGAGATGATGTGTAAAGAACAGGCTCATCTGTCAAGGTGATATAGTAGGGGCCACTCAGAGCACAAGGATGGTCTCAGAGGCAGTCTGTACTTTCTGGTTCACTACAATGGCTTCTCTCTTTAATTCCCAGAAGCTGAAGCAAATGCTTAAACCCTGCAGAGCCTCGGTGTATTTTTGCTAATTTGACTTGTAATGGATTTTAGCTTAATAAAAGACAATAACTTCAGAGGTTGCTAAAGGTAATTACATGTCTAAAATGTTTTAACACAGCCTCTAAACATTAAAGTTTTTCAACACACATGCTTAATGCCAACAAGGGCTAAGTAAGGATGTATTTCTGTCATGTCATTATTAACTAAATGGTTTAGGAGCGTGTATTCTCAAAGTCCTGGATGCAACATTATGCAGCATTATGAGTTAGTTATGATTTTCATGCTTAAGTGTCCCATTCGTTAAGGAATTTGTGATGGCACAACACTACAATGTTGCTAATGAGTAATTATTTCTAGAGTAATTATTTTTAAGTGATTAAGATGCATTGTACCACTGTGGCCCAGCTGATTTTATATCTGTTTCCTCAATAGCCTCCTTGTCGTCCTGGTTCCCCATGCCTAAGCCTGTCAGATTATGCTCACCTGAGAGGAAATACATACTAACAGTTACCAAATTCTTAGCATCCCTGGGGGAAAGCAAGGCAATGGAAAGAACAGCTGCTGATTCCTTCTATGTGTTTATGTGTTATAGTTTTGTGCATACTCGTATTTTTACAAAACGATGTTGTGGAATACGCGTAGACTATAAAATGGTTACTATGGTGAAGGAAATTAACATGCTTATTGTCTTGCACAGTTACTCTTTGTGTGTGTGTGACAAGAGTGGCTAAAATCTATGTACTTAACAAAACTACCCAATCAAAATTTTATTTGCTGTACTCATCATATTGAGCATTAAAACTCTAGTCTTGTTCACCCTACCTTTCTTTTGCTTTATATCCTTTGACCTAAATCTCCCCATTTCCCTTCCCACCTCTACTCCTGGTAACCACTGTTTCATTCTTTACCATCAGGCATCTAAAGAGAGAATAAATTGGATAATGTATACATGCAAGGCCTGACTTTTTGAAGTTTATCATAGTTTGCTGAATGGATTTCAGGAAAGTTTTTAGCTCCAGGACTGTATTACAGCTGAATGACCACAATAAATAAGTTAACCAATATTAATCTAGTCATAGACAGATTTCATTTGCATGGTGCTTATGAAGCCCTGTGCAAAGTACTTTGTAAGATCCTTAGGATGTGTACATTGCTCTTAAGTACTGTAATATCAAAAAGCAGACATGATAGATACGGGATCTAGAGATAACAGCTGCCACTCCTAGGAACTTGTATGCTCTGCCCATGTGTTCAAAACTTCGTGACCAGCCTGTGGGACTGACAGGAGGTGGTAGAAGCTTTAGGAGTTCGGGCCTAGTGGAAGGGACTTAGGCTAAGGGAGGCCTTGAAGGGATACTGGAACCAGTCCCTCCTTTCTTTACTTCTTGCCTGCCAGAAGGAGAATGAACCTCCTCTGCTCCCAACATGATGTAGTTCTCCACCACTGACCCAAAGCGACAGGGCCAAGCAGTCAAGGACTGAAACCATGAGTCAGAATAAACCTTCGCCTTTTATAGGTTGCTCATCTCAAGTATTTATCACAGTGAGAGAAAACTAACACAACAGTTTTGTATCATTGGATACATTAACGTTTTTGTGCCTCTGATAGGAGGACAAAAGAAGGGCATACACCACTGGATAGGAAATAATATCATTGAACAGTACAACATGGTTGGCCTGGAATAGGCATTTTTACTTATAAAGATTAGTTATTTTTCCTTGTATCTACTGATAGAAATCACATGTTAAATATGAATAATTTGAGTATAAGATCTCCAATACGGAAGGCAAATGATGAAGCAGTCATTGGAGAGAAAAGGTGATGATGGGTGAATAAGATTTTCTTAGACATCCTCTTTCTTTATCCTCAAAAAATAAGACCTATCCAGAAAACAATCAGTCTTGAAAACTAGAGATCAAGCACACCAGTCTCAGTCAGTGCATCCTTGCCTTCCCTGCTATCACTCTTTTCTTGCTTGGTGGCTACTCTATAAAGCAGGAAAGGGAAAAATAGGCTGACCGAGGCTGGCAATTTTGGTCTCTTGTTTTCAAAACTGATTGTTTTTCAGTTAGGTCTTATTTTTGGGGAGACACTGTACTGCAGAACTGAAAGGATTATCCAGCAAGAAGAAGAGTGAATGCATGCCCAGAGCAGGGATTTGTAAACTAGATAGAACATCTTGAGAGGAAATCAAGTGTGCCAAGATTTAAAGCTGCTAAAAGGTAGTTGAAGGTAAACAATGGATGGCCTTAAATTCCAGGCAAGCTAGTTAGTATGTTCTCCATTAAAACTTTCAGAGTATGGTTATGGCACAATACAGCACAAATAATGCTTTAGTTAGAATATGATTTAATGCAAGAGTCACAAACTCAGATTCCTAGAGGATCAGACTTATATTCTTTATAGTAGCCTTAGAATAAGACAAGAGGGAGCAGCGGGACAGTACAGGTGAGGTAAAACATACTCTTCTCCACAAGCACTGTTGGAGTGCATCCCCAAGGGTTCATGTTTTGAAGTTTGATTCCCACTGTGAGGTCTAAGTAAGTGGAAACTTAATCCAATACTGGTGCTCAGAGGTGTGGCTTTTGATGGGTGATTAGAATTAAATAATTATTGTCAGAGTTGGCTCATCATGGTTGAATACTAGTGGATTTCTGAGAGGAAAAAAAGACCACCCATCCATCCATCCACACACACACACACACACACACACACACACACACACACACACACACACACAGCTTCTTACCATGTGATGCCCTGAACAACTTGACAATTCTGCCAAAAAAATAACAAGATAAAATACAAAAACCTGTCACTAGACACTTATCCTTGGACCACCATCTTTTCATTCTAGCTTCTCCACTCTACTGTGTTGTGTTCTGGGCAACAGAAAACAGAGTGGCACGATGAAGAATATTAGCTTATTGTTGTGAAGAAAACAGAGCTAAGAGTCAGTGCTCCTGATCTTCAGATATTTTAGTGATGCTACACAATGAAATATTTCCATTTCAAAAACTTTTGTGCTGATAAAATAAAATGTGACTTGGATCTATTCTGAGTCTGATGTTAAACAGGCTTTGAAATTATTTGCAATTTTATGATTGAACAAAACCAGGGAGTCAGTTCGTGGTGACCAAAGATAACACTATCCAAGACCAAACTAAAAGTCATTAGTTTTTTCCAGTCAGTGTAGAATGGTGCAAACCTGTTCCCACAGCTGGGACATCTGTGAGGTTTCAGGGCAATCTTCATTTTACTAATGTATGTCCTGAAATTTTACATTATTGTTTTTTATTGTTGGCCCAAAGTAAACAGTGTAGCAAGTGAAAGTTTTTTTTTTTTTTTAAACAAAGCAAGTGTTTTAGCTTCCTTTTTTGAAATTAGCTCAATATTTTTCTCTCCTTGTTGAGACAAAATACCCAATGCCCAAAATTAGGGAAAGAAAGGTTTATTTAGCTCACAGTTGGTGGAGGTTTCAGTCCATCCTTGGCTGGCTCCAAGGCAGAGTGGCACATGGCAGAGGGCAACAGTGCATGGTGGTGGAACATAGCAAAGGCAGCAAGAGCAAAATGTAGGAGTGGCAGCCAGCAGCCCTTTTCTCTCCTTTGCATATGCAAAGTATTCACCCCAGGGCGGATGTAGTACTCGAACCTATAATCCTAGCATGGATCATGGATCAATCATAAACTCTAAAAGCCCACCTCATGACTAAATGAGGCTTTAGGGGGACATCTAGACAAAAAACCATAACAAGAGGAAAGAACAAACCCTGGGAACCAGTCACTTAGATGTAAGTACAAACATCAGTATTTCTCATTCCCCAGCTGTGTAACTTGAGGAGGTCATTTGTCTTTAACAAGGAAGTCATAATGCTTTGCATACAGTCACTATGAGGATGACATGGAGTTGAGTAGCTGGGTGGTGTGCTAATCCTACCATTTGAGGGATATGGTAATAAAATCTGATTTAAAGTCATTAACATAAGGAAGTAAGAAAAATTGATACAAGTATCAGGCAAGTATGTTCTCAATGTGAACATTAAAGGTCAAGTTCTTTGGGAATTGTCAGGCAAAGCTCATAGATGATCAGAGAAACTCAAATTATTAATGGTCAGTTTTTCATTCAAATAACATAGCATGTGAAAAATGTAGACCATGCTAAAGCATAAATTGATAAAGATAGGTTATATCTGTAATTATTAAGATGAATTGCTTTTATAATATACCACAGGAGAGAAGAGTTACGAGTTAAAGTCAATTTTCACAGTTAAAAGAAAGGAGCCTAAAATGGATATGTACATCTCCCCACTTTGCCGGCCACGGCCTGTGTCCTACAATTCCTCATATTACTTCTATCACGGGGTCAATCCATTCTCTGGTACATCTGTACTGAGAGACTGATCCAAGAGGGCATGAATTCCCCAGCCAAAAGGTATTCCTCCCCAAAGGGACTGTGTATCTTGGAGGCACACATCAATTTTCACTACAAAAACCAACAACTGTTGGTTACTCTGTATTTTCCTCAAGTGAGTGTGTAATATTTGGCTTCAGAATTTACTTTAGCCCTTGCAAGCACTAAATAATTGATCATTGTTTCTTAAAGAAAAAGAAAGGAGCTGAATTGCTGTAAATTTTCTAGGAAAGCCATGAGTTGGAAAAAGAAGCAAATTCATAATACACCTGGGGGCAGGGGGCGGGGTTCTCCTGGATTTGCAATTGTGCTCCAAAGGACACAGAGTTAGCACGATGGGAAAGAGATGCAATGGAATTTGGAATCAGTCTTGGATTTAAACCTGGACCTAGCATTTCCAGATCTGTGATACTGGGGACATTATAAATGCCTCTAAATCTATTTCCTTTTGTGTAAAGTGTGAATACAACACCTAATTGCTACCAGTATCTGTGCGAATTCACATAAGGTGATGCCCACGAAGCACACAGAACAATCACTTGCAGTTCCTGAGAGTTCAGTACAGGGCAAGTGCTCTTCACATCATTTCACGATGGGTTTGAACATTCTGAGTAAGGTCAAGGGAAAATGGTAGAAGTTTTAAGATTAAATTCAAAAGAAAGGATGGAGCAATACAATGCAGCTGTAAAATCTTTTCAATTAATTCTCCAGACACATACTTGCACCCAAAGCAAGGCAACCTTTTCTATTAAAGTTTATAATTTAATAGCCTAAGACAGCAGTTTTTTTCTTTTCTTTTACATAATTGGCAAAAATCATGTAGGTAAAGTACTTAATAGAAAATAATTATTAACTATCCATCCCCTGCACAGTTTTTACGTTTTTATCTCTATTAATTTTTAAGAAAAGAGACAACACATAATGAAAAATATTACATCCTCAGATCTATTTGAAAATAAGTAACAGTATATTTCTAAAGTGGTTATTCAATCAATTACTTTCAATTCTGCAAAACATGATTTTATATTTAAAGCATAATTAGAAGATATTTAATCTGATTAGGTATTGATCTGGCATCATCTATAAAACTAGTATTCATTAATTATGAAATCTTCCATAAAAATATTGCCTTATAAGCAAGCCGGGGGTATAGCTCAGCAGTAAAGCATTTACCTAATGTGCACAAGGCCCTGGGTTTGATCACCAGCACTATAAACAAAACAAAAATGTTGCTTTAGCTTTATCTATCTGTCTGAAGAAATACACCGTGCACTTCACAACAACTTAGAAATATATATGCATGTATATATGTACATGAGTGATAAATATGTACATGTGTATGTGTATACTGTGTGTGCATGTATGTATAATGTGTATGTATTTGTATGTGTACACACTTTATAAGAGTCAAACTTTTGAGACACAGGCTAAATTTAATCAAAACTTTTATCACTTTCTCAGCACATGTTTTAAAAACTATAAAGCCAAGTCCCTGTAGGAATAACAGATTATCTAGTAGAGAGGCTATCCAGTTTCTTTGTCTCAACCTTTTTCATTAGGCCTTTCCAGATTCTCTTCACTTAATAGTCTAATCATTATCAGCTCACAGACACTTGATTTATTCAGTAGAAAACACCAGGGTTCCAGTAGTAGAATCAAAACAAGATTTAGATATACTGGCTTGATTGTTGTTCCTTTTCATAGGACCATAACAGTATAGTGGAATTAGACTAACAATTTACAATTCTAGCTTACTACACTTAGAATAAAATAACTCATTTGCAAATGAAATGGAGAAATCCGTGCATTCTCAAGGCACTCAACAATCAACTAAGGTCAATAGCAGTGCCTTCCAGGGATTTCAAGGAGAGAGCACACAGGCACCTTGATGTTCTGCGAGCTCACTGATACACTTCAGAGGCTGACTTGGTGCTATGTCACCAAATCTCTAAAAGGATATATGATCTTAAGTCTTCCTGGTGAGTATGTTCAAATGTTAGACATTTGTTTACTATAATTTCAGGAATACTACCTTGTCTCAGTTATGTTTTCCAGTATATTTAAAATGTAGGGTGATGTGTTAAAAGAAAGTGTCCTGTGGAAGAATTTGTGAGTCGTAGGAAGCTGCATTTGGATCTAAGTAAAAGCACCATCGTTTCTATCTGATGTAAGTTACAGGACTAAATTCAGCTCATGAACCGAAAAAACATTACCTTAGATCAAAAGAATTTGCTTATTATTTGTTAGTTTATCAACTGACATACTGCAACCAGCATTTTAGAAATTTCCACTGTGATAATAAATGCCACTTGTAGTCAAGATCTAAATATTTTCTCAGTAAGTAATGGTGGAGTAAGTGCAAATCTGGTCATGAATTCTTCTGATTAAAATTCCCAATGGCTTCTCTTGGACTAAGGATGGGATCCAAGCTTCTAAGTATTACCAGCCAAAGATTCTTCTTTCCTCACTAATTTAGCAAATTTCTCATAGCTGCCCACCTCACAGCCCATGTTCCAGCCATTCTAAGATTATTACACTTACCTAGCTTCTTTTCTATCTGCAGCCCTTTTTCTGTGTTCTTCACACTCTATTCAATCTTGGAAGTTCTAAGTCTTCCCTTAGCAAGTTTGCCTGCCCCTGTGCAACTTCCCCCCAACACACAGCAGGCAGACTACTTAGAAGACAGTTTTGTAATCCTTCATTTGGTAGGTACTAGGTGTTCCAGATAACCATGTATCCTAGAAGCAGATATGATATTGTATTATAATTGTTTTACAAATGAGGCAACAGTGATCTCATGAAATCAGATGACTGTAGGAGAGTTACAAATCAAGTTATGAACTCATGAAATTCAGAGCAATGCAGAATTCTCTCCATCCTGGTTCTCTGTTTTGATCAACAACCATGCTCACTGACTAACTGGATCGGAAGTGAGTTTATTATCGCTATTATCAAAATGTTATCAAAATGACTACATAGCAAGAGCCCGGAAGTGTTCATACAGCCTAACCCAATAGCAGCTGGCAAATTTCCTCTCTTTAAAAATAGCAGTGATGAGGATGTAGCTCAGTAGTAGAATGTGCTAGAATATAAACTTCTCAGTTCAACCTTCAGCATCAAAAACAGAACAAAAACAGAAAATGGAAAAGAACACAGAGAAATAGCACATCATTTTCCTCCAAAAAATTTCACAGATTTTGGAAAAGTCAATAAATGCAGAAAATTATAATTCAAAGTGGAAAATCAACATAAAATGTACCAGCGAAAACAACGAAATACTAAAACGTTGAATCGCACTCCAACAGTCCCAGGTGGAGGCAAAATAGAGTATGGCACAAGAGGAAGGTAGATCCTGCAGCCTGAAAAATAATATTGCAGAAAAAATAAAGAATATTCTTGCCATAAAAATGAACAAAGAAATTTAAAAAACTGACTCTGAATATAAATATGTTTTGAAAAATGTATCAAAAGAATATGGAAATAAATGTCATATAACATATTCATGATGAGTACTTCTGAAGGTATAATTACTAGGTTGTTTTTCTGCAACAGTTAATATTTTAAATCCTTCTCTCTCCAAATTTTCCATGATGATTGTGTGATACAGTAGGGATTCAGAAAACCCAAAAGAAAGTGGTGCACAAAGGTATACAGTAGACAATGGGGGAGAATAACCCCTGAATAAATTCTTGGAGGACTGAGAGTACAGACCCCAAATATTTTGTTCAGATTCCTGGTAGCTCACAGTTTTACAAACACATATTTAAAATTGCAAACAGTTGTGCTGCAAACTTCACCAGGGCAAATAGCCTAGGGATATGACAGGCATGCAGCAGTGATAAATTAGATAAATATATGGGCAAAATTTCTTGCCGCAAATTATGTTCCTGAATTTAAAATTAATGGATTTTTTTCCCTATAGCATAGGAGCCACATCTAACAAAGAAAATCACTGACACATTGTGCATCTTCAAATATAAAGTGTAACTTTTTATAATGTTGTGTTTTCCTAGAATAACAGAGGTAAAAGGGGCACTTCATCATAATTGTCATGATTTTGGGAGTCAAATAATTGTGGATTCAGTATTCAGTTCTACCGTTACCTTAGGTGCACGTAACTGTTCTGGGACTCACTTTTGTTTAGTGTAAAAGTACAGATTTCTTGGAATAAAGCGTGTAAAGTATTATAGTGCCTGACACAAAATAACTACTTGATAAATGGAATTTTAAACGAAGGATTAAAGAAGAAATAAATAAATGGAAAAATGAACATATAAGTAAAAAAAGTAGCACGAGCAACGACACATGCTTGGCATCAGTTTGAGAATGTATTTATAAGGATGGCTTCACGCTTCTGTAGAATTCTCCCACCAGGACAGTGCGGCATCCCTTTTGCTGGCCAGCGCCCACATGGAAAGCTTTATGCAAAGCAGGCCATGCTTTCCTCCATAGGGAGTGTAACTAAGAGCACCAACGGTGTCCTCTGTGCTCATCCCCAGGGCCGAGCAGTCTGCCTGCATCGCATGCAGGGGATCTCTGCCCCAGGGACCCTTGAATTCCGTGGATGGCAGCCAGTCCCTACTACCTGGGTCAGACGGCAAAGAATTCCCCACCACTACACTCACTCTTTTTCCCTTTCCTTGCATTCTCTTTTCATTGCTCTCCTCTTTTTTGATCTCGGACTCTCCCTCGAGTCCTGTGACATGTTTCCCATCTGTTCACACAGATGGTGCTATCCAGAGAAGTAAAAAAGTCTGGGGTCCCCAGGTCCCTCTTGATTCACTTGGTTCTTCTTATCACAGAGCAGTGGGAAAAATGAACAAGGAAACAGAAGCCACATTTTGAAGCACAGAGAGGCTGTGGCTCATATAAAGAATGGACCCATGTTTGGTACTTGGTGCCAGTAAATGCCATCAACACAGGTCACCCTTTCCCTGACGCTCTCCTGAATGCCAGCCCACGTCTGCAGTAATTTACAGCGCCCTGAATATAGAATCACACCCTACCTCCCACATCCAGTCTCTGCAGGCAGCAGCTACAGCAGTGGTCTGTGAACTTGGCTATGGGTGTTTTACTGTGTTATTCACTTTCAGAAAGTGAAAATTCAGGGAGGATAAAATAGCTTTTTGTAATAAAGGAGATTGTCACTGAATAACAATGCATTAACTATTCAGAATTTTTAAATACTATAAAAGATGAAGTTGAGCCAAGCATCCGATTGATGATGGTGAAAATGAAACAAAGACATGAACAAACAAGAAAAAGAAAAAAAAAAACAAAAAACCCAGAAATCTGAGCCTCTGACTAAAGCACCAAATTTACATGAAAGAAAAAGAAGCCCCGAGCTGCAGTTTCTTCCTTGTCTATGATGTCTGACATTGTCTTAATAAAATAAACATTACAAATAAAACAATTAGGGACCAAGACTTAATTCAGCCACTTTGGTATTTCTAGGACTTGAAATGCCCTAAATCGGAATGTCTGTTACTTCATATTCTTTGGAACTTGGCCTCTCAAAGTGAAGCCTGTTTCTCCTAGGGTCGGAAACCAGTGTAAGTTCATTTCCCATCTGCGTTGAGCTGCTCGTCCTTTCCTGCGGTGGGCATCCCCACCCCGCTGTGGGCCCCAAGCAGGGGCTACAGTTTTCTTCCTCCGGGATGACTACTTATCATCTCAGGAAGACCAGGCACATGGCTTGCCTCATCCTATCATCGGGGTGATAATCCACTGGATAGACTTCCAGGAATTTAAGATTCCGTGAACCAACTTCTACTGAATCACACTGGATCTCTCACACTCTAAGTTAGCTAAGGAAGAGAAAATGCGGAGGGAACAGTATTTCTCATTATAACACTGTGGCATAAGGCTCTGCTGTCTAGCTTACTTCCTTATCGCTAATGTTCCAAGAGAAAAATAAATCAAGCCATGGGCCCAGCTACTTGAGTTCAAATATTTCAGACTTAGAAAAAATAATGTTCTTGCAAAATGTATTTCTTTTCCCCATATGGTGGTTTCTCTTCACTCTTCCCTCTGCCTGTCTCTCCTCCTATCACATGAAAAAAACACACAACACTTGCGCGCGCACGCACACGCACATACACACACACACAGGCTCTACAGCATACTTAGGAAACTCTAAATAAAATACAGACACACCTGTGTTAAACACAGAATACAATAACTGTGCTTTGGAATCAATGACAAGCTATATCTAAGCTTAGTCACAAAATACGTGCTTATCACAACGATAAGACAGCATCTTTCTAACCTTAGCCAGTATAAATTATCTAGTTCCCATTAGAACATATTTTCCTATTACTCATTCTATAGTCAGAGGTTAATGTGGGTCAGCTACATCTCGTCTAAGTATGGCCCTTTACTGTGACATCTTTGTATATAATTAAAAATACTCAGCTGATGGCAAGTACTAGACAACATAGACCACATAATGCCAATGGAAATGTCCACGTAGTGAACTCCTGTTTGCTTTGTAACAGTACAGGAACCAAATTCATCACAACTGATGATTTTGTCTTTGTTTTCAAAATGTCTCCTGTTGAAGCTGATATTACTGGAAATACAATCTCATGTCTCATGTTTTTTCTCACCCATAAAGAGAAATGCCACACACTGACTAGAGGTACGTTGATTATATTTTACACAACATTAAAACACAATAATCTTTACTAATTGGATTCTAAATGGTATCAATTTGATTTTATGCTTCCTTTTAGACTCCTTTTAATTGACCTCTTAGGTTAATCCATTGTGAGGCACTATCTTATATGAGTTACCCTCATTTAAGACAGAGATGACAACTCTGTAGAGACCACAGGCTCCCTTAAACTGAAGAGTCAGGTATTTAGCAAGATGCAATAGAAAGCATTGAGGCAAAAGGGAATTACTCATTCTCCTGTTCATTCAGAAAACAGTTTAAATGACTCTTATGGGACAGAGACTCTTCAAAATGCTGGGATACAATCAATGGGGAAGAAAACCAACGTCCTTGATCTCAAGGAGCTGATAGTGTAGTGGTGAGAGGTCTAGGAGAAGCATAAATAGATAATCCATTTGAAGAACATAAGGCACAATGATGTGAAAGTGAGAGATTAGTACATTCCGAAAAAGTAGTATTACTTTGTTGTCCAGCGAGGACATGAATTTGTCCTGCCGTGAGAACCATCGTGCATCTCTTGTTTCTATGACAAACACTCACCCTCAGATCTTTGCCTGTCTGTTCTCCAGTGGTAACATCTATAATCACGGTACCTCCTAACGTCAGACTCCACGTCTCTTTTCCAGTCATTCTATTAGGTAAATCTGTCTAATTTTCTTCATCTGATGTATCACCACTTATGTCTTGTTTTGATTATTAAATATCCTTTTTGCTGCTGGTTTTTACACTTCCTTCAGTACTACAGGCACCTAGAGGGAGGCACTGTGTTTGTCTTGCTCCTTTCTACACCTCCTGCCCCCAACTCACAATAACAAGAGATGCTGACTTGGGGGTTGATGGGATGGATTGATGCAAACATAAATTAAAGTTCAGTGATTCACTTCACTGCAGTAAGTCTGCTTCATTAAAACCATGAAAACAGCATGAGGAACTCAGGTTTTGGAGTCAAACTTGCAATCGACAGTTTTACCACGAGTAGTCGTGCTACATGGAACAATTTTACTCAGCCTCAATATCCCTTTCTGCAGAAAGGAAGGGATTTACTATTTGATTTTTGACCACATTCCTGCAGGATCCACGGTATCATTTCCTGGGTAGGCCTGTGTTATGGTTTGCATCTCTCATCCTGCAAAGCCGCATGCTGCCATGGAGTTTTTTTACAGAGGTGACTGAATCGAGCCTGTGATTGATTCATGCTCCAATGCTGAGATTAAGGGTGTGAGTGCTACACCTGCCCTAGGCTGAGTAGCCTACATACAATGTAAGGGATAGAAAGAATTTTGTCCCTCCTCTCTCCCTTGTCGCTTTGCTGCTTTCTGGCCACCATGAAAAGCCCCCTTTTGCTTTGTTGCTTTTGTTTTCTTGCACTGCTATGGACAGTTGCTCTTCTGCCATGTTTTTGAATCCAGAGTTTGCTCTGTTTTATTTATCTTACCTGACTTCTCATCTATTTCTCTGTCTGTCTGATCCACCCCCCATTGACCACCAAGTGTTTGAGTCCCAGAGATTGGATGCCTTATTTGTCTTGGTGTCTTCAACACCTGACATGGTGTGGTACATAATAAGGGTTTCCCAGGCTCACTTCCTCTCGCTAAACATCATTGCCCATTTATCATAATGGGCAGGAGCAAAGCAGATCAAGGTTTGGTACATGTGGTGATGCTAAGAATGGCAACTAATCTTTACGAACAGTTTTTCATGTCCCAAGTCCTTACTGAATGCTTTATAAGCATTTTTTAACTTAATTCCCCCAATAATCCTACAAAATAAGTACTATTAAGCATTGTTTTACTGATAAGAGAGCTGAAGCACAGAAAGTGGGGAAACAGCTAGTTTGTAACAAAGGCCTTAAAACACAGCAGTCAGATATCAAGGCCATGGTCCTGACACTCTGAACCATGAAATGGTTTTCGAGATCTTTGGCCTGCCTTGTTATACAGTGATGCAAAATGCACAGATGCTGCTAGAAGAAGAATCTTTGTTCTTTAATCTTGGCCTTTAAGTAGTTTCCCTTAGTTGTCAATCTATTACAGCTGCTAAAATGTAGAGTCCTAATTATTTTCTCCATTATGGCTGGTGAGAACAATCCAACACAGAATCAGTGTCTTACTCTAAGGATTTATTGCCAGTTAGCATGTTATTGCTTTTTATTCTGTCCATAAGAGTGCAGATAATGAGCTGCTTCTGAGAAGTAAAATAACTTGAGCATTTCATAACATGGTAAATGTGATTTGAGCCATTAACCTATTACACTGGTTTGCTTTCCAAAGAGAAAGTTTGCTGTATTTGTAAAATGGTAGAGATAGGCTGGAAACCTTCCTACTACTCATGTAACAAAAAAAGTCAATGTTCACCAAAGATTTTTATTAAATATTTAGGAAGTAATTAAAATAAGCTGGGAAATTTTTTATCTTCTACTTTTCCCTCTCTGGAGGCATAAGGCTGAAATAAGTATGATAAACATTTCCACAAGAGACATATTTGCGGATGGGCATGGTAGTGTCTGCTTGTAGTCCCAGCACTCAGGAGGCTGAGGCAAGAGGATCACCCTTACTTCAAGGCCAGCCTGGGATATATAGCAAGACTCTGTCTCAAAAAAAAAAAAAACAGATTTTCTTCTTAGTAGTTTGAGATCTTGCTCAGCAGTCTGGCAAGGTACTTTCTAACTGCTCAGTTCTTGCCTGCTTTCCCCTGCAGAGGAGCGCTGATGCTAATGTGAAGGTCCAGAATCTCAAAGGGACAATGATACTTGCACATCACAAATGCAGATTAATAAGTTGTTTGGGTAATTTTTTCCCTAGTTTGTAAAAATTAGATTCTTTAACCCAGAAAAAATCCCCTGTGATCAAGGTAGCTATGTGATGGCATTCAATGTTTCTGGCAGCCTTAGAAATCATTCTGAAAAGTTACAACACAGCCTGCTCCATGTGAACTCTCCTCGTTTGGTAGTTTTAAACCTTTGATTAATTAAACAGAGATAATCTAATGCTGTTACAGTGCTCACTTTCCCTAGGCTGTAGCTCTCTTGACACCCTAAAATATGGCTGTATAATTTTGAAAAAAAGGAATTCAGCCAGGCATGGTGGTGCATGCCTGTAATCCCAGCATTAGGGAAGCTGAGGCAGGAGGACTGTTGTGAGTTTGAGACCAGCCTAGGGTACAAAATGAGCTCAAGGCCAGCCTGACCTGCATAACAAGACCCTGTCTTGAAAAGACAAAAAAAAAATCCAAAATTTCTATACCCCAAATAATAATGGATGTAGATTTACCTTGAATTTGTATATTCAGTGTGAATCAAAAATGATTTGTTCTATTGAAGTAGTTGAAGAAGAGAAATTCCTTCAAGTAGAAAGGATGAAAGGAGGGGGCACATTGGTTACACATGATGAATACACTGTGTACGTTGATTTATGAAAATAGGTACGGATCAGTCCCAAAACATTCATAGGTCCCTACTGTACAGTCTTTTTCAAAACTGGGAGAGTGAGCTTCATCCCTTTCTGAATGATGACTGTGACTTCTCTCTAGGCAGGAGATGAGTGACCTCTCAAATTTCCTTCAGGAGCCTTCAGACTGCCTCTCTAATTTTTCCTCCCATCCACATTTTCAGTACATGACTTCTCAAGAGTCTTGGTTATCTATGTTGAAAGATACTGTAGCCTTTCCTACTGCTGGGCTGAGATCATGGCCTTTGAGTGAAACTCTGAGCACTAAAGCTCATTCAAGCTATTGACTGCCCTTAAAGCCTCAATTTCCTCAACTATGAAATGGAGAGATCAAAATTGCCAGCCTCACATGAGTGTTTAATGTAAATAGGACAATTCAGTGTCTGAAATATACAAAGAACATAAATGTCACTACTACTAGTGTTACTACTGCTGCAATTATCTTGCTTAAACAAGTGTACATTTCCATTTGCTCTGAATAGCTAATTTTCTAATTAAAAGTCTGACATAATTGAACTCATTACAAGAATAAGTTTACCTCCATATTTGCCTATTTTCCAAGCAAGGTACTAGCAAAAGCTGCCAACCAAATTCACTAATTTTGTAATACTGGAGTGATACAAATGTTTCTCCAAATGTGATTAGAGAAAACTAATCTTTATTGACGAGAATTTTCTGTGTTGTTTCAAGATTTGATATACGGAAGTCCCTTTGTTGGTTATGTATACTTAATGTAGAAAAAGAAAGATATTGTCAATATGTATATGTAATGTTGATGGATCAATCCATCAATCTATCTATCTAATCAATCACATGTAAATCTATAAACCTGATAGAAAGGAACATATAAATGGTGGTGCATATATTTGCATAGGCACATACTCACACTTACATATACATAACAGCAAGAGTTTTAAACACCCACTGCAAAATACTTTATTTAAAATCATATAAAACAAATCAAATGAATAAAATAAAACAAAATAAAATGAAGGCCTATTTTTTTCTGCATGTGCAGTATTCTGATGATACAGAGGGTTCCCACCCAGTGAAACCAGAAAGATGCAAGTTGTACCACTGAATGTGCTGTGACTAGCAATGCTGCACATGGATACTTTCACAGTCTATGAGCAAGACATGGCCAATGAATTTCAATGCTGCCACATCAATGACATTACCTATTGATTCTTTGGGCTTGCAATACAAGTTCCTTCTCTTTCTTAGGAGAGGATCCAGTTTCTCCTCTGCTTGAAAATCTGTGGACTACGATCATTCCATATTTTGCAACAGTCCCCTTCACAAGGTTTTTCTTTTTCCCGCCAACACTGAAACAGCCACAGCCAACTTGCCTCCTACTGAAATCAGGTGATATGAGGACAACTGGGAACACATCTAGGTTTCCATGAGGGAGACCCACTGGCTACTGGAACATAATGAATCAGCAATAGCTAGAAAAAAGGAAGGTGAGCGGACTTCCTTTCCTCTTTACGTGCTTTTCATTTCAAAAGCCAGAAAAATGTTACAACAAAAAGAGCCTGGGTTATTTTCTAGGATTGCTACATGCATACAGTCTCCGTTACTAAGGTTAGAGGCATGGTGTGTTTCTGATCCTACTACTGTTCATTTGGATTTGAATACTGTTGATCAGGACATGATGGCTCTAAGTAACTAAGTAACACTATAAGAAGCAATAGCATCAACGTAATCAAGAACAATGCCTAGATTGGCAATTAGGACTTTGGTTCCCACAGGTATTGTCTGTAGGGTGTTAGATACAATTGCTCTGTGCTATAAATCTCCCTTTAAAAAAAAGGAAGGGATGAAATGAAGATGTCAGAAATTGCTTCTAAATGCATTTATTTTTATCTAAATAATTTTATCTTATAGTAAATAATGACAGGAAAGAAACATTTTTAAAAAATTAACCACTGCTCCTGAAAATGATGTGTTCTGTAACACTGCATTGTATGCCTCTTTTTCCACATAGTGGCAATGGAAGAAGTTGATTATTTCCCGCCCCTGGCTTTGAAGACTGGAAAAATAGAGAATAGGTTCATGCATTCTAGCCAGAGGACTGATAATCTTAACAAAACCATTTTTGTTCTGCTTGCTGAAATACATTCACTCAATATCACTATGAAAACGAATTAAATCAATTAGGAAACCCAAGTTAAAAATTGATATATTATTGTGTAATAGACTGCACTGTAGGGTAGAATTGGCCACTCAGTTATCCTGTGGTAAAACTTTCAGAGTAGAGAAAAAACATGCAATTCGTAAGACCCTGCTTAACTAAATTCATTATAGGGTAACATTGTCCTTTGCCATTTTTTTCAAAGACAGAACATACATAGCACGGTTGAATTGCTTTCTGCTTCCTGCTAAATATCTCTTTAAAAATATGAGCTTTTAATTAGAAGTGATGAATGTCTGACCTAATGTTACACATGGAAGGTATTCAGACATGTGAAGTCAGGGTCTCACTTCTTGCACAAAAAGAGAAACAAGTATTTTGACATGGGGCAGCTACAGGCAACAGCAAGAAAGCTGTTCCTTCCAGAATTACCTCAGTAAAGCCAGCTTCAGAACATCTTCCAAGGCATTTCTTTAATCAGTGAGACTGCAAATAACAACACAACACTAACATTGTAAATTGTGTCACAAATAGCTTTGCCTAGTTCTCATTAAAATACTAAGTAAACTTTTAGCAATAATTCTGCATTTACAGCTATAACCATAATTTTTACCTTATATCAAACTATAAACTAAGTTTTATATAGGAAAATATAGGAATATTGAATAAAAATATATCCTAAATATATTCTTCAATAAAGAATGAAGTTGAGAAGTGTTTTATTGACATGGCTACTAGGTTTATCATACATTCAATGTTAATAGAACATGACTACAAAATAGGATGTCCAATACTTTTACAAAAATGTCATACAGATGCTTTCTTAGAAGAAAAATATATATAAGAATATAAAACACAACTCAGGTAATGGTAACCTCTTGTTGATAGGACTAAGGACGATTTTATTTTCTTAATAAAATTTTTATGATTATATTTTCTAAATTTTCAGGAAACATATCATCACTGCATAATTGGGTGAGTGTTTAATTGTGTTTACTGCACAACTTTTAGCATGAGAAAATATAATATAGTATATTAATGATGGCATAAATACTAAAGTATTTAATTTTGATTTAGATTCTAAACTTATAAAAATGTAAGCAGTTATGTTTATAAAAAGATGCCATTAATTGGTAATTCTTATTGACTGCTTTTTTTAATACCTGAATTTAATGACATTGTTTTTGCTATCCTAATGAAACCGAAGATTTTTTTCCTAAGAGATAAATGCCATATCCAGAGCACTGACATGTTATATTAAATATTTTTGCATTCATAATGAATTGGTAACTCTGTAAGGAAATACATCAAGCAATAGCAAAATCACAGTTAGGGGCTTTTGGGAGAAAGAATAAATATTTAGAAGTCATCTACATAGGTTAATACATGAATCACTAATTTAAAACTAGAATGCTTGGTCTTCTGATTCCCTGTCCATCATGACTATTCATTACCTTTTAAAATGTAATAAAAGCAGAGTAGTGCACACAGGTACTCCCAGCCCTAGGGAGGCTGAGGTGAGAAGATCAGGAGTTTGCGGCCAGCCTGGGCTCCAGAGTGAGTTGAAGCCCAGCTTTAACTACATAGTGAGACCCTGTCTCACAAAACAAATGAACAAATAAGCAAACAGATGCATTGTTTTAAGTTATTAGTTAGGGGTTTTGGGGGAGGTGGTTAGATCATGAAGGCAGCGCTCTCCTCAATGGGGTCAGTGACCTTGTCAGAGAGTCTCCAGGCTGCTGCTTTCCAGTGTTCCTAGGTGAAGAGAGAGCAGTAAGGGGTCTTTGGTGAGTCATCAATTGGCCTTTGTCAGACATAATCTACTGGCACCTTCCTCTTCGCCTTCTTAGCCTCCAGAATGGTGGGAAATGCATTTCCGCAGTGTATCGCACACCCCGTACTATATAGAACTTTGTTACAGCAGCCTTAACAGAGTAAGAAAATGAGGCTGTATATTTGAAGATTTCATTAGTTTTCAGCCACACATTACAATTTTAAGAGTAAAAACTCATTATTTATACCTCGTGTGCTTTTAATGACTCATTAAATGAAGCTGTGAAATTACAACAGTGATAAGACATGATGCAAAGAACAAGAATGACTTGGTTTCTGAGGAACCAGATGACATTTGGGTAAATGAAAGTATCTGGGGCCACAAGTCAGCTTTCCAAGGCACTCAAAATCACCTGGCTCTAAAGCTGGGCATCCACACTTCTTGTCCTGATCTCCAGGTGCCATACACAACGGCTGGAGACAACTGGCTCTAAGTAAATAAATAAATGTTCTGTATTTCTGTTCTCAACATTGACTGGGCTGGGGATATAAGCACCTGCCTGGCAAGTGCAAGGTCCTGAGTTTGAGCCCCAATACCACACACAAAAAAATCACTGACATCCCTTTGGGCTTTCTTTAGTAATTTCCATTTCATTCTCTGCATCCTTAGACTTTTCTTGTTGTCTTTAATTCTCACTCACACTCATGTTTCTGTTCTAGACAAAGTACCTGTTTTGCTCCACGAAACAAGGAACAAATAACAGGTAAAATTAGTACGCCCAGTCAGGCAAGCACTTATCAGTATTAAGTGACGTTGATCACTAACTGCCACCTACTAAAATGTTACTCCAAATATATAATTTCATTCCTACTCTAATATTTGATTATATGTCATTTTACTTTCAGTGATCATTAATTGAGAGATGCTTGAGTTATAACAAAACAAAATTCATCTAACGCACCCTGTGGAATATGATGAAGGTTCAAAAGAGAAGTGACAAGCTCCAAATTTTAAACCAAACTCCACCGCCTTTATTCTTTGTTCAGGAAACTGGCTGCACTGACAAGTACCTGTTTCCTAATTTGCACAGTGTTAGAACTCGTCCCTGAGCATTCAAAATGCTAATCAAGTTGAGCAATAGAATAAGAGAGTATGTGAAACCCTGTACTTTTGGAGATAAGAAACAGGTCCAATCAGGATGAAAACTGTTAGAACTCAGAGTATAAGTGGTAGGACCTAAGGTATTTTTCATATTTCTAAGTCTCAGTCTCTGACTTCCTCTAAATTCCTCAGTCACTTAATGCAAGCTTGCTGTGGAGCAGCTAGTAGGTTACACTCAAAACTTGTTAACCAAAAGCAATTTATATCATGAGCAGACCTGGCACGCTTGTGGTGTACAGTCAGAATCAATGGGTGTAATGGATGATACATTGTGTCATCTTTAGAAGCTTTACTAAGTAACTCAGCAGTTCTACATCCTGGGGTGTAGAGGATGTGACCTTCTAGGACCTTGTTCACTGAGTCAAATTGAGAAGTTTAGGTGTTTGACTAAGCAATTCAGCAGGGTCCAGGGTCCTTACTTTGTAAACATCCTGAGCCTGTGCAAGAGGAGGGCACAGAGATGGTGTGAGTGCTACCCCTGCGTGGGGGTGGGTAACCTACCTACAATATAAGGGAGAAAAAGAGGTTTTCTCTCACCTCTCCTTTTTGCTCTTGTTCTTGCTGTCTTCTGGTATCTTGAACTGTTGTGCTTGTGCCATACCACACTGCACTGGAGCCAGCTGATTATGGACTGAAATCCCCACTATCTGTGTGTTAAATAAACCTTTTTTTCCCTTAACTTTAGGTGTTAGGTATTTTGTCTCAGCCACGAGAGAAAAATAACCAAGACAATAGGAATACTCTTGGAGAAGGAAAATTTTATAAAGAAGTTAGGAAAGTATTAGTAAAAGGCTTTGCTTCTCTGGATTATGGCTTGGCCTGGCTATCTGTGGTCATAGATGCCACCCAGAATGCCACATATCCTCTACAAGGTGATATCTCCATGCTCAGACACACCCATTCGAGGTAGATATGTGTAAAGATAATTCTGCTTAATGACTGTCTCTCCCCACTATTTCCCCATCAAACTGCGTGGAGCTCGGAGGTATGTGCGATAGGAGGTGACAGCCTTAGCTTCTGCCTTGAGCTCACAAGACATTGACCTCAAAGGCATCATCCTACCCCAGTTTCTTGGTCACTACCATGATATTTAAAGCATTTCCCATCCCAGCCTTCCACATCCAGGTATGAATGGCTGCTTTTGAATTTGCATTACTCTGACTGATGAGCATTTTCACTACTGAGTTCTTTCCAATGATCGGGCCTTCGTGCTAGTAACCAGAACAAGAAAGGTCATCGTTTAGTGAACATGAGCTGAAGCAGCCACAAGGCTTAAGGCTGCATCTTCCGTGGCAGTCTCACCTGCCTTATTTGATCACTGAAGAATAAAGCCTGTATCTGTGGATCTAATGAGATCTGTGTCCACCTCGCCTTCTTTATCTTCTTTCTTTCTAGGGTTATACAATTTTTTATTCCCATCTTTCATGCATGTAAAGAACAATATGGGACAGTTAAGAGTAACATCTCTGCATTCAGACAGCTAAGATCTCTTGAAGACGCATAGTGCCCACCATTACAGAGACTGTATTTTTTCTTCTTATACAAACATGCCTGTGACAAAGCTTTATTAATAAGTTAAGGTAGAGCAAGAGATTAAAGACAACAATCAAAGAGAAAAATTGCAACGACATGCTGTAATTAAGGCAATGTAGTCTTTCTCAAAATATTATACTGTGTTCACCTTCTGACGGTGATGCAAGATGACAGAAGCCTACCTGTGAGATAAAATGAGCTGACTGACATAGGCAATACAACGTCACATTACACTATTATTGACCCTCTGATGATGCAGCAGAAGAACCATCTACTTTGGGTTCTTCTAGGTCAATCATTAGGCCACGATAATATCAATGGATGGACGTCAGGTGGAGACAGGGGTTTGTGATCCGTGATAGTTGAATTTTTGTCAAAAACCTTTGTAAAAAATATCATAAAAGTTGATGTCTCTGTCTTCCTTTTCCTTTTCAGAGGACTCAACAAGTTCTTCCATGGCTTTATTTGCTAACATTTCTTGATGGCCTGAAAAATGTCATTTCATGTCTTCACCAAGAAGGTTTAAAATGATTTAACTAATTTGCCTTCCTTGTGAATGATTTCCCTAACTTCTCCATCAGTCTCTCAGCAGCCTTTAAAATAATCTATGATTTCGTTCCCTAAATTATTCCAGAGGGCCTTAAAGATTCTGGTTTTAATCTATCAACTGGAGCTTTGGTGAATATTACTTTGTGAGGAATAGTCAATTATTTCCATTATCACATTATGTCCAGATGACAGTCTGCGTTTGCTGCTGATCAAATGCATTTAGACATCAGCTGAGCACCTATGGCCTTGACAAATGGAATAATGCTCTCACCAAGTGATGGGAGGAATAAGCTTTGAGGTGAAAATAGAAACTAGACATTTTTATTTTTATACCAAAGAGATTCAGAATAGCCAGGAACACTTTCTATTATTATAGGTCTTTACATTTCATATATATAATTTCACTTACCAGGTGAAATATTAATGCAACCATTCATACCCAAGATTACTGTCTCCCGTGCTTTCTGGTTATGCCTCTAGAAAACAGATAATTCACTTTTATTTGAGAGCAAGTGCGTTCTTCATTCTGGAAATGACACCTTCCTTTATCGTCATGGTGCCACACAGTACCAAAGTTAATCTGTTCTGTGTTTAATGCCCCGGTGCCTCACTGATGCTTTTTGAATGTGGGCTGCGTTGAACATCTTCTTCCCAAAGAGCTCGGATTTATTACCATTGAAGACTTGTACCAGAGGGTGTCCTTTCTCCTTAGTCAGCTTCTCAAATGCTGCCAGAAATGTGGCAGCAGCTTGTTCATTAGCAGGCTCAGTCTCTGTGGTTTGTTTTTATTTGTTTGGCCCAAACCTATCCCCAAATCTGTGCAGCCAGCCCTTTGCTGAAGCAAATGGCTTGGTGGTATTTGTTTCAGGGCTTACCTTGCCAATGTCTTCAGTAGGCTCAGTGTTTTTTGACGCAACACAGTGCAGTCAATCAGAACATGATTTGTGTTCATGTCTTCTGCTCAGCATTTTTCAACAGCATATGTTTTCAGTACACAGTGACATACTAATTGTGGGGAGCTGGTATGTGAACATCACCCACCTTAATTCTTATTATATCCTCTTCACCTCCACCTCTTGGTCTCCATCCCTTTTGCAAAATATCTATCCACCTGTTTCTTTTTATCCACCTTTTACTCTGCTCTTTAATTTATTTATGTTTGACTTATTTTACTTAACATGGTTTCAAGATGCAACCAGTTTTCCATAGATGACTCACATTTATCATTCTTTATAGTATCGTAGTACAATACTGTGTACAGATATCACATTTTTAAACCTAATCCTTTATCTATTCATCTCTTGATGGATCTGTAAGGTGCTTCAAGGTTTAATTATTGTGAACTGGGCTGCTATAACATGGGTATGCATGTATCACTCTACTATGATGCATTTAACTTGGGAAGGCACTCACTCTACCCCCAATTTAATGCCTTTTCCATGTTACTAGAATACTTTTCACATACTATTGGTATAAATTTTGAAGTTTGGGATGTGACAGTAAAACACCAGTTTCTTTGTTCTTCTTAATTTCATGTTTAAAAGCTTCATTCTTACTACAGACCTTAGCAACCTTAACATATGATGTTTCTTCTTTCCTTACTAAATCAAACACATTTATCTTTTCACTTAAAGTAAGACCATGGCAGCTTCTCATTGGCATATATGAACTGACAGCATTACTACTTTGTACTCTGGGGCCATTAGTAAGAAAATATTGATTGCATTACATCAATGCCACGTTAGTCTACCCAAAACCCCAAGAAGACTACTGAATGACTAGTATTTGAGTAGTGTAAACTGCATGGATACACTGAACAGAGGGATAATTTGTGTCACAGATGAAACAGAACAAGTTAGCAGCTGAGATTTGATCATGCTACTTAGAAAAGCACGCAATTTAAAATCTGTCGTTTATTTCTAGAATTTTCCATTTAACATTTTCAGACTACAGTTAATCTTGGCAACTCTAAGTGAAACTATAGATGGCGGCGTGGTGGTGGACACTAATGTAGGCAAAAATCTGAGTTCAGTGTCTAAGCCCTAGCAAGTGTTCTGCCAATGAATAATCCTACTGACATTATTGTCATAAGGCAATCATATATTTATGTAAAATAGAATGTGACAGAGGCAATTGAAACTGTCAAATTTGCTTCTTCTCTATAGAGATAGTCTGTATACTGAAATATTTTCAGAATAAAATATGTGTCTGTTCTTCAAATTTTGTTTCCCAGAAACCATCTATTGCTTTTAGTAAAATTCAGAAGAGATGATCTTATTTTACGAATTATCATCATCCAAAACACCAATGCATCACGGTTTTTGATTGATGCGGATATGCACTTAAGATTTAAATTCTGTACTAGTAAATATGAGCTAACTACTTCATTTATCTGTAAGTCAGATTGCTCCTGGGATGGTGAGAGGGCACAAGCTTTCTGTCATCAGAGAGCTATGACCCACTTCAAACAGCTCAGGAGCAATTTATAAACAGCATCTGCCATTTTCAAACAATCGTCTGACATTTGTAATTTTTTTCTATCTTAAAGAAACCCCATTTGTCAGCTATTTTCATATTGTTTATCTGTATTGTTTGAAGAAAGCAGCTTTTATGGTCAGCAGCTGATACTGGCAGATAATTTGGAAAAAACTGAGTCTTAGCTGAGGTTAAGTTCCTTTATAAACATGCTACCCTAAGCTCCAAGATAGCTGGAGGATAGGAAGACTTAACTGTTTATCAGCAAAACTGCAGGAGGAATAAGGAAAAGTGTAAAATATTGCCTTCCAATAAGAAGTAATAACTGTTTTGTTCAGAAAAAGTTGAATTTTAAAATAGGAACTACAAACCTGAGGCCATAAAGCACTGTGCCATCTGGATGAAGGCGGATCATACGGTTTTTGACAGTCACTCCGTGCACAAATGACTTCTTATCATTCAGGAAGTAGGTATCAGGCACCCAGAGCTGGTCTGCCACTCTGTTGTCCAAAGTCAAGTTTAAAGGTATTACATTATAGGATAGCCTCTTATCTCTCCAGGCTTGTTGAAAGTACATTGTCAAAGTATAATCCTGTGGATGTGAGAAGAAACCCTGTTACTCTGTGCAATAACACACTTGTAGGATAAACAAACACTTTAGAATTAATATCTATCTACTTATATATATTTCTCTCTATATAAAATTTTACATGATAGGCACATAGCATTTATATAGACAGACATACTAATTTATTAAACCCAGGATTATTAAACACTTAATGTGCATACATGTACCTTACTAGCCACTATGTATACAGAAATAAAGAAAACATATCTACATGAAGTTTATTATATATTTTCCTGGAAAAACAATATTAAGAACTAAACCATTAATAATTTGCATGTTCAGAGTAAAGCATACAGGATTATTTTAAATGGGACATGAATGAAATTTTTAAGTGATTATATAGGGCTGGGGATATAGCTCAGTGGCATAAATGCCTGCCTGGCAAGTATAATGTCCTGAGTTCAATCCCCGGTACCATCCCCCCTAAAAACTAGTTATGTAATCACATTTTGGTTTATTAAAAAAATTAACTAGCACATCAAGCCTAAGATTTTTATACATCATCCATTCAACAAATGTTTAATTTATACTTAGGATATGATGGGCACAACTGCAGAGTTCGAATAAAGGTGGTAAAGAAGACAGATTCAATGCTCTAAGAAAATTTACTCACATATCATGGACACATGAACAAAATAGCCTTAAATAATGCTCTATTTTACAAGTGAAGTAGAGTAAAAAGTGTTTCACTATAAAGAAAATCGACTCTAAAGAGTGGACACTGCACTGAGACCAGATAAAGAGCCTACACCATTGGCATTTGCGACAACACCCTGCAGTAGCCTTTGCTTATCATGTAAGAAAAACAGAAAAAGATGGCTTGTAGGGCCTTTGCATAGGGGAAGAGGTACTGGAGAAGAAAAGAAAATTGGCCTTGGGAAATTTACGTATCAGTGGAGGAAGCAACTTAAAATAACTTGGTACAGGGCTGGGGATATAGCTCAGTGGAATAAGCGCCTGCCTAGCAAGCGCAGGGTCCTCAGTTTGATCCCCAGTACCGCAAAAAAAAAAAAAAAAAAAAAAAAAAAGTTGGCACAAAGTGGTTAGTTTATTACCATAGCTATTGTTAAGAATTTGTAGATGAGAATCCTAAGCAGTTTAATGAAGGTGGGTTTGCCAGAGAAGAGGACACTTCAGAGCAGTAGGTATCTTCCTAGTTATCTAGACAGTATTACCACTGCCAACATGTCCTGAGAACTTTCATCCCAGCATTATGGACTGGCATGCAGCACTCTTGGATGTTAGAAGCTGAGTTGCTCTAAAGGAAACTCTTGTCTCAGAGTCTGAGCTCTGTCTCTTCACTCTGTTTGTAGGTTGTGTGTTTGCAAAGAGCTCTTCTGCTTCAGTTTGGATAAGTATTGAATCCAAGACTTTGAGCGCCAGCCTGATCTAATGAGTGAATTTTTATGGAAAAACAAGTACAACTGAAATGAAATGTGTAAACAATAAGCTTAATATATTATGAATAAAGCATTTACATATTTATTATAATAGTTTATCTATTACAGGCCTAAGGGTTCAATGCGATTGCTCTCACCTTCCTTTGAATGACTGAGTACCAAATATCCACTGGAAAAGGATAACTGAATTTCTATTTTTTAAAAAACATGTCTTTATTTTTACTTTGTTTGCATTTTTTAATTGTATTGGTACATTTTACATATACATAACGCTAACATTCACATAGGGAATTTGTTCCTCTCCATAACATACGGCGACTTTTTCTCGTTCCCCTCCCTCTCTTCAACCCCTCTTCTCCTGCTCACTTATAAGAGGTTTGTTTTCAATTTTAATTCTATTCTCTTTTTTTCTTGTCCTATCTCCCCCCGCCCCTTGTTCCCCTTCTCATTTGAAGATTTTGTTCTCATTTCCCAATATCTATTATCCATTTTGGTCCTTATTTACACTTCTCACACCAGAGAAACAATCTGGTATTTGCATAGGTGTCTGATTTACTTCACCTAAGAGAATGTTCTCAAAGTATTTCCATTTAGCTAGAAATGTCTTAAGTTTATCTTTCTTTATGGGAGAGTAATACTCCACTATACAAAAAAGTCATACCTCCTTTATCCATTCTTTGGTTGATAGGCATTAGGGTTGTTTCCAAGATTCACATATTATAAACTGTGCCAGTATAAACATGAATATTCATAAATCATTGTAGTGTGATGCTTTTAATTCCTTTGGCAAGATACCAAGAAGGTGAATAGCTGGTTCAAGTGAGATACATAGTCCTAGATTTTTGAGGACACTCTACACTGGTATTCACAATGGTTGCACCAGGCTACACCCCCAGTAACAGTGGGGAAGGGTTCCTCTTTCCCCATATCCCTGCCAGCATTTGTTATTGGTTGTTTTCTTGGTAATGGCTATTCTTTCTGGAGTGAGATGGAATCTCAGCACTGTTTTAATTTGCATCTCTCAAATGGCCAGTGATATGGAACATTTTTTCACAAACTTATTTGCTATTTCTATTTCTTCATCTGAGAAGTGTCTATAAATTTCCGATGCCAGTTTTTGGATTGGTTCTTTAAATTTGGAGGACCTGTTTTTTTTTTTTTTTCCGTTCTTTATATAGTTTAGATATTAGTCCTGTAAGAAACAGTTGCATTTCTTCTCCCACTCTGTGAGCTGTCTCACTGTTGGTGGTTTCTTTTTCTGTGCAAAAGCTTTTTGGTAAGATGAGGTCCCACTTGTTTTTTGTAATATTTTCTGTGAAACTGATATTTTGTTCTTTACACCAGTGTCTTCAAGAGTTCTACCTATGTTGTCTTCCAGCAGATTTACTAATTCTGTTTTAATATTTAGATCTTTGATCCATTTCAATTTCAGTGTAGTGTATGGTGAAAGACATGGTTCTAGTTTAAATTTTGGGTACACTGAAAGCCAGTTTTTGCAGCACTATTCATTAAAGAGACTATCTTTCCTCTGGTGAAGGTATTTGGCACTTTTATCAGAGATAAGTTGGCTGAGCATGTCTGGAGTTGTTCATGCATTTCTTATTTTGTGCCATTGACCCTCGGGTCTGTTTCGCTGCTGCTGCCATGCTGAAGTTGGGGATTGTGATGCCTCTAGCCTTGTCTTGCCCAGAATTGCTTTTGTTATTCTCGGTCTCTTCTGATTCCAAATGCATTTTGTGATTGTCTTTGCAATTCTATGAAGTGCGCTATTGATATTTTGACTGGGATTGCATTAAATCTGTATAACAGTTTTGGAAGTATGGCCATTTTCACTGCTTATGTTTTTTCTTCCTACCCAAGAACAATGGATTTTTTTTTCATTTTCTAATATCCTCTATAATCTCCTTTTTCAAAGTACTGTCACTTTCAAAGTGAAGGTTTTTGCTTCCTTCTTTAGATTGATTCTTAAGTATTTCTTTTTTTGGATGTTATTGTGAATGGTGTGGTTTCCTTAATTTCTCTTTCACTGAGTTTGTTATTTGTATACAGCGATGCTATTGTTTTTAGAGTGTTGACTTTATATCCAGCTACACTGCTGAATTTGCTTATTAAATCTGGAAGTCTTTTTGTGGAGTATTTGGGATCTAACATGTAGAGTATCATGTCATCTGCAAATAATGATAACTTAACTCCTTCCTTTCCTATCCTTAATCTTTTATTACTTCTCTTATCTAACTGCTCTGGCTAATGTTTCCAGAACTGAGTGTGGGTAGTGACAGTGGAAATCCTCGTCTTGTTCCTGATTTAACAGTGAAAGCTTCTAGATTTTGTCCATTAGTATAATGCAGGCTGTTGATTTGTCATGGAGGGCTTTTATTTGATTGAGATAAAGAGCATCTATTCCAATTTTCTGTAGGCTTCTTATTATGAATGGTCTTGGACTGTGCCAAATGCTTTTTATTCTTCTATTGAGATGATCATATCACTTTTGTTCTTGGGTCTGTTAATATGGTATATTGTGTTTTTTGATTTGCCTATGTTGAACCATCCCTACATCCCTGGGATGAATCCCACTTAGCCATGGTGTTATAGTCCTTCTTATGCTTTTCTAGAATGTCCTTCAGAACATTTTGAAGTGTTGGTTTAGTGGTTATGAATTTCCTCAGGTGTTCTCTGTCATGAAAGCATTTTATTTTTCCATCAAGTTTGATAGATAGTTTTGAAGGGTATATCAGTCTGGATTGGAGGTCATTTTCTTTTAGGCCTTGAAATACTGCACTCCAAGCTCACCTTGAATTGGGGGTTTTGTGGTGAGAAATCTGCTGTGATTTTGATGGTCTTCCTTATATAGATGATTTGTTTCTTTTCTCTAACAGCTTTTAATCTTCTGTTCTTGTGTTGAATTTTTGGAATCTTGACTACTATTTGCCTTGGTGTAATTTTTTTTGATCTTGGTTAATTGAAGTTTCATATGCCTCAATCATCTGTATGTCAAATTCTGTTTTTCTGCTTGAGAGGTTACCTGCCATTATTTCTGTAAACAGGATTTTTATGACATTTGCATTATCTCCTGCTTTTCCATTGTCTCTGATCCATTGTGTATCCTTCTTTGTAGCATATAGCAACTGTTGGATTGATTTTTGTGTTCCCCTGCAAGTTTTAAGAAATACTTCTTTTGCGATCACTACATTCTCCTATCCTATGTATCTGATATTCTATCTTCACATCGGCTGATTCTGCTGCATATAATTTCAGTGGAATTTTTAATCTCATGGATATTTGTGCGTCTGTTTCATGGATTCTATCTCTTTCACATGTAAGACATTCATGGTTTCCATTATTTTCTTAAGCCCATCTACTTTTTTTTTTTTATCTGTATCTGCTCTAGATTCACTAAGTCTTTCATCATGGTCACCATTTCTGTAGTTATCTGAGGAAGAAAAACTTTGATTTGATTGTTTTCTAGAACCTCATTCATCTGCTTTGTTATTTTGACAGTTACCATTTCAGAGAGTCCAGGTGGGTAGCTTGCTCCTTGTTCCACGTCACACCCCACTGGGTTTGCCCTTGGTGAGCTGGGAGTCTGGGGTTGCATTTTGCTTAAGTATCTTTTTATTTTCTCTTTTTTTTTCAGTATAATTTCTGGGTTGATGGTTGTAAATTGCTTATTGTGAATATCATTACTGCTAGTATTTAGAACCCTTAAGAAATGACTACTTCTCGAAGATGTATTCCAGGTATAGCTGGCTTTTTGGGTTTTGATTCTTTTGCAAGATCTTACACCTTTTCAATTTATTGGGGATGAGAAGTTGCTGCCTACTTGGCTCCACCCTGGGTTCTTTGGCACTGGCCTATGGTTAATGACTCTTTGGCAATCTCAGTCTTGGCATACCAGGAAGAACCACTGAGCAGAAAAATTATGACACCTTACCTAAAACAGTACAATGAGCAATAACAAGAGCATCAAACATGGCCTAGAAAATGATAAACAGTGGCACCAATTAATTTATCACATTAACTATATGAACTAGATTTGGGGGGATATAGCAAGATCTGAAACAAATTAGAAAATTGTATATTGTAAATAAGCCCCCAGCATAGTGACTTTATCCTCAGGAGAAAATTTAAAAGGATTGGGGGTAAAATAGAGAAACAGAAACAGAGGAAGAGATTAGAATCAAGGCTGGAGGACAAAGGACAAAACAATTAGTCCACTTCAAGGAATGTCTCTGCTGTCATGGATAGATTAAGTGGGCAGAGTCCAGACCCATTTTTATTAATCCCAGCAAGGTATGTATAGCTTCATAACATAATGCACGTATAGCTCTGTGGATAATATCAGTAAGCCTCAACCTTTGGTCTCGCTGTAATTCTGACTTGTTTTTGGATGTGAGGCTGGAAATCAATTTGTTCAGCTGGTAACACTCTGTGTGTCTCCTGGCATCTTGAACTTGGCTCCTTGATCTCCTACCCACTTGAACCAAGCTCCCTCATCTTGACCCTGGAAGTCCACAGTTGCTCTGAGTTTGGAGGTATATTGGCCTCTTTTCAAGAGGTTACTGTCCAACTGCTCTCTCCTGGGGGTTGTCTGAATCTGCAAAAGTCATCAGCCATTGCATTCCACTGAGGACACTGCTCTGTTCCACTGGTGAGTTTCTCTGTGGAGGCCTCCAGGGTAACCAGTAGTCACAGTGCATCTGCACATTCGATCCATCCCCCCACAGAATGAGTCAGGGCTCAGGGAGAAAATATCACCCCTTCTGCATTGAAGTCTCTATATATTCTCTCCACGGGCTTCAATTCTTGCTGCATTTCCTTCCTGGTCCCCAAGGATCCACTTCACCACTTCTTCTCATGATGTTGCTATAATCCAGCACCCAGATACCTAATCTCAGAAAGGCTGTTTCTCTGCTGCTTACCACTCTGCCATCTTCCAGAACTCAAAATTTCTATTTTTAACTCATAATGCCCTGCTTGAGATTTTAAAATAGTAGAATCATGGGTTAATCATCTATAGAATGTGAGAGGCTAGCATAGTGCCCAGGGCACAAATAATGAATGAATGAATGAATGAGTGTTCCACAGGTACATCTGTTGTATTTTTGTGTGTAATGAGGTAAATTTGCATATCAAATATGTGTTTTTAACCCTCATGAGATCTTGAGTTTTTCCAAACTTGGCTGACATTTATACAGCCTAATTTATTTATGTCATTTCAAAAGAATGACTTTTAAGACATTATACACTATAAAGATTGAATAGTTTTCATGAGAAAAGTAAAATCATCTGCAAAAAATGCAATATTTTCTTTGATTTTGCAAATCTATGCATCATGTTCCCATTCAGAACTCAGGGCTTTCTAAGGTTATAAGCCAACTTCTAACAAAAGAAATATTACTACGGTAGAGGCATAGGAAGTAATTGTGAGTAGAATTTACTGCAGTGCTTCATTTTAACCAGTGCTTGGGATTTTTCTATAGCATTCTGCTTTAGTAAAGAATTAGTCATGGGGTCCCTAGGAGAGTATAAGGATTTATAACAAAAACCAATAACCTTGAAGACATGAATTATCTAAACAGAAAATAGAAAATATGCCAGCTATAGTTTTTTGCATTTGTCCATATTTTGCACATGTCTATTGTGAATGAGAGAATAAGTTTAGTGATTTCTATTTCCCAGAGGTAAAATGAGAGATTGGATTATTATCCCTATTAGAAGATGGAGCTGCTTATACTTCTTACTAATAAGCCTCCTTGAGGTTAGAAGAGACAGTACTACTTGGCAGCCCTGGCCCATTGTGTGGGGGGTGGATCGAAAGTGCAGATGCAATGTGACTACTGGTTACCTTGGAGGCCTCCACGGAGAAACCCACCAGTGGAGCATAGCAGTGTCCTCAGTGGAATGCAGTGGTTGATGACTTTCAGGCTCAGACATCCCCCAGGAGAGGGTATGGACAGTAGCTCTCCTGAAGAGAGGCCAATTTATGTCACAAATCAGAGCAACTGCATGCTCCCGGGGTCAAGGTGAGGCGGCTTGATTCAAACGGAGAGGAGATCAAGGAGTCAAGTTCAAAACGGCAGGAGACACATGGACTGTTACAAGCTGAGTCTATCACTCAGCTGAGATACGTTTAGACACCTGAAATTATAGTCTTATTATTTTATAAATAAGTGGTAACGTTGTGAGACTGTGTTACATGCTAATTCCTGTTATTTATCAGAAAGGCACTGCTTGCTAAGAAATGCTCCACAGATACACTCTGGTGATTCCGCAAACTGTCACATCAATTTTCATGTCATTCATTTTGAAATTATATATCGTGACACTGTTGACAAAGGAAGATGCTCTTGAATCAAAATAAATATTATTGGACATAAAAGGAAAGAGTGACCCATGTTCTTCTGGTCTCTCATGCACTTGAGATAAATCTTCTGGACTTTATACTGACACATCCTTTCCATTTAATAACTATACCTTTGAGAAGCTGAACCACAGTTTAATTATTTCATGGAAAACCTGCAAATAAACCATTTTTATGTGCTTTATGATTCATGGCATCACAACACAACAAGGATTTCGATAACCAAAGTTTAGCTCCATTGATTTGCACTGTTAAACAAGTTGGAGTAGGCCTACTAGAGGTTAGTTACCCCAGGATTATTAATAAAAGTTCTCAAAAGAATAATACAGCAGCTACCTGAGGGGTCTGTGCAGCAAAAAGTTATTGGCAGAGAAGGAAATCAAAATGGGAAGAAAACTTGGCACAGGGTAAAATCTTTGTTCTTCTTTCACCTACTTTTATTAAAAGTAACACATATATACACAAACAACTATAAGCATGCATTCCTAAATAAATGTTCCTGGAATCAAAGATTAAATAATACTAATTCTCCTGAAACGGATCTATACGTAAAACTGAATCACAATAAAAATCCTACTTAGCAGAATATTTTGTAGATGTTTCCAACATGATTAAAAAATTATATGGAAAACAAAGATATATAATTTAGAAAGGCAACAATCAAGTTAGGGTACTTAAATTATCTGTTGTTATGACTTAGTATTAAGCTAATGTAAGACAGTGTAGTACTGATAGAAATACAGATTCGTAAGTCTTAAATCATATGCCAGTATGTTCACTTGATTTCTTGCAAAGTTACGATGATTGAAGAATAAATATTTTCAACAAGTTAGATCAACTGGAAGCTCCACATAAAGAGAGATTAGACAGACAGACAGACAGAGAGACAGACAACAGATGACTGAGAATGATAAGTAGATAGAAAATGACTTATAATTTACAATTTACAAGACAATAACACCAAAGAAGTCATTAACTGAAATGAAAAGAATACACTTATAAAGCATTCTAAAGAAAACAGAAATTCTCTGTGAGGTAGGCAAAGACCTCTTTGACACAACCTGAAAAGCAAGAACACCCCATAAAATAAAAATATACAGTGGATCTATACAAATTTTAAATGTTTTGCTCCTTGAAAACCACTGCTAAGAGAAATCACAAATTGGAGAAAACACTCCCAAATCACGTATCTGACAGAGGAGCTCCATTCGTATGTTATGTCTTGTGTCTCGATGTGCCGCAAAGCCTCGTACAGTCATAGGTGGGGCTTTTTAGAGGTGGCTGATCTAGGGTTTGTGCCGCTGGGATCAAGGATGTGATGCTGGGATTGGTTTATGATGTGATACTAGGATTAAGGGTGGAGTTTTACCTGCCCTAATGGTGGGCAGCGTGGATAAAATACAAGGAACAGAAAGAGCTGTGCTCGTAGCTCCGCGCCTTCTGCCTTCTGCTTGCTATGAACTGTTTCTCCTTTGCTATGCCTCTCTGCCCTGCCACCCTGCCTCGGTGACAACCAGCTCGGAACTGAAATCTGCACAGACCGTGAGCTAAATAAACTTTTCCTCCTTTAATTTGGGGTGTCAGATATTTTATCTCAACAATGAGAAAAGTAAGACAGCATAAAATATTTAACAATTCTCAAAACTAAAAGAACCCAATCAAAAATTAACAGAAGATTGAAGCCAGACCTGTATCTCTCACCATGTGCTACACTAAAATCAGAATTGTTCAAAAATCTCAATATAAAGTGGAAACAATTAGCCTCTTGGACAATAAAATAGGTAAAGTTCTTAAAGTCACAGTCACAGGGAAGGACTTTCCAAATAGAACCCTCATTGCATAAGAAATAACAGCAAGACTCAACTAATGGGGTCATATCAAATCAAAAAGCTTCTGCACAGAAAACAACCAAAAGAGTAAAGAGACAGGCTACAGAATGGGAAAAAAATTTGCTACTGGGTGGTCAGAGGACTAATAGCTAGAATAGATAAAAAAGGAAACAGTTATATTTCCTTAAATTAAAGACACAATTAAAAAGTGGAACAACTGAGATTGTTACTTCTCAGAAGAAGAACAAATGGTTAATAAGTACATGAAAAAAAGTTCAACATTGCTGACTCTTTGAGAAACCCAAATTAAAACAACATTGAGAATTTTCCTGTTCTAAAAAAGAATCACCATCATCAAGAATGAAATAACAAATGCTAGTGAGGTTATGGGGAAAGAGGAACTCTGCTACATTGTTAGTGGAAATGTAAATAGCACAGCTATGTAAATCAATATGAAGATTCCTAAAAAAAGCCTCTTGAAACATAGAAATTTCATTGGACTCAGCTCTTCTCCTATTAGTTATCTTCCTATGAGAGATAATGACATCATCTTACAGTGATATAGACATATTCATGCTTATAGCAGAACAATTCTTAATAGCTAGCCCTTTGACATGGCCTGTATATACATCAGCAGGTGAACGGAGAAAGAGAACGTATTTATACACCATGAAATACTACTCTGCTATATAAAAGGATACAGTTGCATCATTAGTGAGACAATGGATGCACCTTGGGACCATAAAATTAAGTGAACAAATCAGACAGAAGCTTAAATATTACATGGTTACTCTTATAAAGAGAAACACAAAGTATAAATAAAGAGCAAATTAAAGACATATAAAAGGAATCAGGGAAACAAATCTTTTGCAAAAAGAAAGGGCACCAAAAGGTAGAGGGAGAGGGGCAAGAGCGAAGGGAAAGGGGCATAAAACAGAATAAAGTGGGATGTGTACAAACACCAACTGCTCACAACGAATGTAATCAGTATGTACTGCAAACAGACACTATTAAGAAAACAAGGACAATATGTACACATACATTTAACCAAAGAAAAGTAACTTGAGCAATAAACATATGAAATTATGTGCATTATCATTAGTAATTATGGAAAGAAAAGTTAAAAGCCACAGGTAGATTCTACTATGCAGCTACCAGAAGAGTCTAGGTAAAACAACAAAAAACAAATGAAAATTCTAATCACTGGAGAAGATTCAGATAAATTGAAAGGCTCATACACTTCAAGGAGAAATTCTGAACAGTCAGCAACTTGGAAATGGCCTGGGAGTTTTTATAATGCTAACACACATTAGTACTATGATCTAGCAATTACGACTTACGTGTATGGCAGTGCCATTTTTCTGGCACAATCTAGAAGCTATGTGAGGGCTAAGGATATAGCTCAGTGGAATAAGCGCCTGCCTGGCAAGTGCAAGGTCCTGAGTTTGATCCCCAGTACCACCAAAAAAATAAATAAATAAATAAGATAGAAACTATGTGAAATGATTTTCAGCAGATAAATAGATCAATTATAGTACATCCAACAGAATGGAATACTATGCAGCAATAAAAAAGAAAAATATGGATAAATGCAACATCATCAATAGTGTTCAAATACTGAAATTTAAGCAAAAGATGGCCAGGTGTGAAAGAACATATTATATTTAGTTTTATTTATACAATATTCTGGAAAAGCTAAAACTGTAGGGGCATAGAAGATAGGTCTCCCCAGGTCAAAGCAGATGGAGGTTAACTCCAAAAGTCTAGCATGTCAAGAGGATTTGGGTGATAGCACCATTTTGCATCTTAATAGCAATGGTGGTTATGTGACTGTGCATTTGTCCAAACTCACAAATCTACACGGAAATGATTACATTTTTCTGTATGCAAATAAAAGTACATTTAAAACTACTTTTAAAATGCATGGTCTCTGGGCTTAAACATACCCAACTTCAAATCCCAGGAGTTAAATATGTCCCTGGACTGACACTGAGAGAATTCTTTGAAATTTGTAAGCTTGTTTTCAATTTAAAAGAATAACTGTAGATAATTATCATGGAAATTTGAGGAATATAGGGCTGAGATGAATGGAATTCAGCTGCATGTGCATATTGGGGATACATGACTATTCCCCTTAACAGAGCCCAATAAGACCATCCTAAACTGTTACAGGCTCTCAGCCCTACCCGGTCCAGTGAGGGATGGGCACTTGGTGGCCTCCTAGTCAGTGACGTGAGAGTGCAGTCCTTCCATTCTTGGAAATGCTCTGCTCACCTTACCCTCAAATACACACCAGTGTGTAAAAATCTTACATATGTCTAAGATACTTTTGCCATGTTCATAATTTTTGCTTATACTAAGAGTCAAACCTTTTGTCTCTTTGGCTCAGTTCTATAGAAAACATAAAGTGAAATATGTGCATTTTAAATTTTTTAAACTTTATTATCTTGTGTCTTGATTTCTATGATTTTTCCTTTTTTCTACTAAGACATATACCACTATTAGCAGAAATTTGTACATTTGTAGATAGGAAAGTTGTTGGTAGGCAGATCGATTTAGGTGATAGAAATATACACCTAAATACACATCTGATACTAGTCCTCCAATTTATTGCTGTCTTTTAAATTTCTCTTATCATTTGTTTATTTATATAGTTTGAAAAATATAAAACAGAATTTCTGCAAAATACTTCTACACAACTTCTAAGGTTCACATTTTACATGACCATAGAACACTACGCAATTAGAAAATTAACATTCATATATTATTATTCATATAATCATATATTATTTTTTATTCTGCTTATTATTACAAAGTCAACACCTAATTACAATAGCACCCATTTATTACACCCATTTATTAATTGACCAATGTCCTTTCTGTCTTCCAGGATCCACTGAAGATCCCACAGTGCGTGCAATTCTTACTCTCTTATCTTCCCTCAGCCTGTGACAGCCTCTCACTTGCTCCTTGTTTTTGATGTCAATGATTTTAAATAACACCAGTCAGCTACTTTGTTGAATGTCTTTTCATTTTGTTTTGCCTGATATATACTTGTGATTAGATTATATAATGTAGGCCGCATATCAACAAGGCAATGCTGTGCCCATCACATAAAAGGGAGCGAAATGTCTCATTCCTGGTTATGTTAACCTTGGATAACTGGCTAAGATAATCCTGCCAGCCTTGTGAAGGTACTCTTTTTCTCAAATACAATGTCTGGCATAGGTCTTTTAGGGTTATAGAAAGCAGTGCCATTGATAGGCTGTTATCTAAAATCACTGTGCTTTGGCTTTGTGCATCTTCCCAAATTCTCATTCTCTTCGTTCACCTGAATCTGAATCAGTCTATCAGCCAGTTGACCATATATAACTATTAGCTAGATACAGCAAAAGATGTAAACACTGACATATGCCACGGAAGCTCTTTCATCCTTAAATAGTAAGAAATATCCTTTAAGGGACACTTTCTATCATACCTAACCATTTAAAGACGGGTGTCATTTTTCTGGCCAATTTCAGCTACAGATGTCCGTTTTAAACACAGCCGCCTTAGTCTCAAGCTAGCAGGCTGCACTTGGGTGGCCAGTGTTCCCCCCTGGAGCCTGGGTGGCTAATACTCCCACCTGGACCCGAATCACCACTTAACTGTAAGGCTTTAGCCTTCTCTCTATATTCCCTTCTGTGGCTTTCCAAGCGCCTTTTCTCTTTCTTTCCTATGACTTCAGAATGTCTCACCTTGCTCTTTTCTTCTTTCAAACCACGGTGATGACTCCAGGGAAAATTGTCAGTATGATTACTTCTTTCCTACACCATCTCCCTTGGGGGGAAGCGAGTGGGGTAAAACGTTGGTTTTACAGGTGTTTGGTTTGCCATTTGAGTCTGGCAAAGGCCAGGTTGGAAAGTTGTTTGCACCAGTGAGAAGGTGTGGGATGCTTAATTATCGCTGTCTGTTGTGGCTACACTGTCTAAACTTTGAAAAATTACTGTTCTCTGCTAAAATCTTGATCTTTGGTGATTAATTTTGTTTGTTGCGTTCTTCTAGATAATAGATTTGTGTTCAAAATTAGATATTTCAACTTTGTTTTTTTTTTTTTTTTTGCAGTACTGGGGATCGAACTCAGGACCCTGCGCTTGCTAGGCAAGCGCTTATTCCACTGAGCTATATCCCCAGCCCCAAAATTAGATATTTCAGAAGCAATCCCATTCTTCTATCACTCTTCTTTAATTTTGGAAAAAAATTGACTTCCTCTTCATTACCCCTGGCTGAGAAAGCAACTGTGCCTAATATACTGTCATTTACTGTCTTCGTTTAGCAGGTGGCTTGTCCAAATTTAGGTTTTCAGCTGAGAATCTGACCTTCTGGCTCTTGTAAGTCAGAACTATTTATAAGGTAGTAAAACCCTGAGATTTAGGAGCTGCAAATATATTTAGTAAATTAAACATAGTATGAATTTCATGTGAATAAAAGTTGAACATTCAACATAAACATTTATAGTTTTTACTGTCATCCTATGTGTAGTGTGTTTGTCAGGGGCATGTTTGGAAGAGACAATATTTTCTTTTTGGTATGTCCACTTATAAAATGTGACCAAAAGGACTGAATTCCAACAACTGGGATAACAGTCTATTTTCACAGTTATAATTTTATGTATTCTCACTTTGTGGGACAAAGACCTTACACCAGGAATGTAAATTATCACTTCATACTATAATCAAACCTAAATTTATATAATAAATACATTTTTAATACCATAGGTTATGACTTTCAGGGCAAAAATTGATATTATTCATGTGTAGCAGCCAATGGTTAGTATGTTCAACACTATTTCCAATATTTTTTCTGGTAAATAAACTGTAATTATCTGGTACACGGTCTACCAGGTGGACATTTAGCAACGTGCACAGAAGTCTCTGAACTGTGCATACTCCTGTTTCCCACACTGTCTTCACAAGGGTGTTTTAGAAAATAATTAAGTAGTAAGTTTTCACAACTTTCCCTCCAAATATTGTCACAACTAACTCATATCTGTGTCCAGTACTAACATCTCTTGTAAGGCTCTATCACATGTGAATGGTTATAATAATTTCATTGCTACTGTCTCCTTGGGTCTTACTTTTGCCCTCTGTAGGGTAGTAGTTACATAAATCAGACAGATCACATGTCTTCCTTGATTAACATAGTCCAAATAAAACCCAAACTCCTACCGCAGCCTCACACCCTTCCTGTTTAATTCACATCCCACTTGCCCTTCTTTTCTATCATACCAAATCCCTAAGCCCATCCACCTTGGCCTTTTCAATGTGGGAACACTTTCAAGTTTTTCAGACTTTGCAAACTTTGACTTAATTAATGAAGAGCTTCAGCCCCATATGTGGTTAGCTCTTACCTGAGGCTCAGAACTTAAGTGAAAGGCCAAACTTAATCAGTGGGTCATTCTTTATTCCCCACGCTCAGTGGTTCCTCTCTCTTCCCTCATTTTTACTACAGTCACAGTACTTACTGTTCTTTTTAAATAATCATATTCATTGATATGTATATTGTATTATTTTTATCTCTGCAATTGGAAGGTAGATTATATAAAAAGAAGGACCTTTGTTCATCATTGTATTCTGATTTATTCACTGTTGTATCTCCAGGCCTATGAGAGCTTAGCACAAACTAGCCATAGTTTTTTTTTTTAAATTGATGATTCTTTTGAAAAACTCTATTGAATCATATGACAAAGTTAATAAAAGACAACATAGAGACATTTACATTCTCAAAGTACTTATTGATATGTTAGCAATAAAACTAAAATAATTAAAGACATACACCTTCCAAAATATAAAATTTAATAAAGAAAACATAATAAAAGTGTATAAAGAAGTATATAAAGGACTGTAAAAATTACTTATTAATAGGAATAGATGCCCTTAATATATTATTGATATAAATTATGTGATTTTTACAGAGGATTGAATATGCACAAAATAATGTAATTTAGAAATTTATAGAGTACATTGATTAAAAAGATTCTAAATATATAGCTAAATATGAACAGTAGTCACCCTCTGTGGTTAAATATCAACTGGTTTTCAATTCTCACTGTTCACCTGCATTTCTTTTCAGAAATCATGTCATCATTTCTTTATGAAGTGATGCAGAAATTTTATCTTAAACACAGCTGACACTTCGTGAATATTTGTTCATGAACACACTAAAGATTTTTTTCCCTTCTTTCTTCCTGCATGAATTTCACATTTTCATTACTTAAACCCCTTAATTAGTCATTATACTCAAATCTCCAAAGAATTTTTTTCTCTTTATTCCCTGCTATTTAAGAATTAGTTTGTTTTTTTTTTCCTTTTGTAGATGTTTCAAACATCCTCAAAATTATTGACAGTCTCTGAGTTTTTCACAGCTGTTCTGAGTCTATTGGCCAAGGTTTTAGGACCCGAGATAAGCATATCTGAAGGACGTGCGTTTATTTAGGCATGCAAAGGCAACTCTGAGGGCATGCAAATATTTCACAAAGCTGTTTCCAGACTCCTAACTCTTGAAAATGTTCCAATGTCTGCATCTAAGTCCACAAATTGCTGATCCAGTTATAGGTCATGGTCATATTTCCACATTCCCACCCTCCTAAACTACAACAGAATGGAGTTAAACTCAGCCCCGCCCGAAAGGCAGCCATCGCCGCAGATGTTCCATTGCAGCATTCTGGAAGAAGCACATGGCAGCAGCCCTGACTAATTGTTAGACACACATTTGGGACACAGGACCTGCAACCAAGGTCACGCAGAAGGGAGATCCAAGCTCAGAAGTGACTAATTATTTTCTTACATGTGAAACAGAAAGCAAAGAGCCAAGGCAATGAGCCCATCCAGCATTTTGTCCTTAGTGCCTGTTGCATTTTATTACAGATGGGCCTTCTCTAAGATCATGGGACTAATTCAAAGGTGAAAATAATCCAGCTGGGTTAAGTGGCCATCTCTGTCCTTCATCTGAATATGTAATGACCTGCAGTGGACTTAATTCACCTTGAGATATTCAGCATTAAAAATATACCTTGTACGCATGATCTACTCCCTATCAAATTGGTTTTTATTACTCTATAAGTTTATCTCAAGTCATTTTAGACTATTTTATCTTCTAATTAGTCTGTACCAATTTTAATAACTAGGTTCATGTCCTTATGTTCAAACTTTTACATGCATTATTTTATTAATCATCTCAGAAGCCCTATAAATTATTTTTGGGGTTTACGACCAAATAACTACTGTGAGACCTTGAGTGTGCTATTAACTTTCTGGAGACATCATGCTCTGTAAAATAGGGGAACTGCTAGTTCTTATTAGTGAGATTACTCAAGGCAAAGGATTAGTGTAGTGCATGACTATGATTCGTGCTCTACAAAGTTTTCTATCATTATTAGTCTTATTCTCATTATTTTCATTTTCCATGTGATATATGTAAGACATTGTGCTGGGTAATTTTTCCAAACTATAACTCAGCTATGCATTTTCTGGCCATTTAATCGATGTCCTTAGTACTTGAACACTGTTCACTACCAATATTATTATTAGTTTTTGCTATTTTTAATTTTATTTTAAAGATAAGAGAACAAAAACATCTTCACAAATACCAATATTATTTTGTCTTCATCTCTTCTTATACTAACTTTCATTCTTCTCCTCTTCCTCCAAAATTGAAAAAAAAAAAAAATATATATATATATATACACACACACAAACACACTCATTGACCCACACATTCTCTCTTTCCTGCACAAAAATAAAAATCAAAAACAATTTGGACCAGACATAAGTTATGTCTTGGGGATTAAAAGAAGGAGTGAATGCTGTTGCCTGTGTATTTTCTGTGACTTGAAAACTGAAGTGGAACATACATGCAAGTGTTCTTGAACCCATGCAGGGATCCGTTTTTATACCAAAGGTGATTATATCAACTTACTTCGTGTAGAATGCTTTGGCAGAGTGTATACCTTACCACGGAAAGACTTCCAATAACCAGAGTGATGTAACACGCTACCTGTAAAAACTCCACTTATTCATGAATACTTCCATGAAAAACTATTCCCCACACTTGAAGCCTCTTAGACTTACATCACTTCAGGAGTTTATTTGGCAGAATCATGACTTAACTCTGAAGTTTACCCATAAGAAACTGACATTTATCTTCAGTTGAAAATATTTGAATTTTAGTCACTTTACAGGATCTAATTCATAAATGATAGCTACATACAGTTAGTCATTTGGAATGTAATTAATAATTTCAAATTCTAAATAATTAGTAGCTCAGTCACAGAGCATTATCTTGAAAAGCAAAAAGAAAAGTTCATTATTACAGTATTTAAAATAAGTTTATAATTTGAGTTTATTTTCTTATTATTATTTTAAAAGTAAAAGAACAAAAAAAAAC